>JARJRV010000135.1:0-32095 GCA_030783925.1 Aschersonia sp. MBC 735 | reverse complement strand
CCCCCCCCCCCACAACCCACCCCCAAAACTCCGTAATAAATACAAGTACACAAGTCGTCTTTTTCATATCCTTACCACATCAACCCCGACCTCATATCACCCTCTTGCTGCCTCTTCCGCCGGCCGCCCTCCCGCCTCCCTCCAGCTAATCGTTCTCTGACCTTCCCATCTTGCAAGTCGACGACCACAATGTCCAGCCAGGAGTACTACCAAGGTCAGCAGGGTGGCTATCCTCAGCACCCTCAGCCCGTATGTCGAACCCGGAAGCTCTTGAAACCCTCCCCTTCTTTATTCACGATGAAACGGCCTGTCTCAATCTGACAAATTTTTTGCTGCCCATTACAGAGTTACGGTCCTCCTCAGGGCCAGTACGGCCCTCCCCAGGGCCAATATTACGGTCCTCCCCAAGGCCAACAGCCTATGCAATACCAGCAGGCTCCTCCCCAAGACCAATCGCGCGGGCGCAAAGGAGGCAGCAACAACTGTTTGATTGCTTGTCTTGCCGCCATCTGCTGTTGCTGTGCCGTCGAAGAAGGCTGCGAGTGTTGGTACGTCGTCGCCTCTCCCCTCCCGCCAATAATCTTTTATGTGCCGTCACCGAGGGTGAACCACCCAATAGTGCTGCCGCAATCAGGGCCATGTTTGCTGATCAACACACGCTTTGCTGCAGCATTGATTGTTGCGAATGCCTTCTGTAAACACTCCTTGCGATGCTCATCGCGATTCGTGCGACGTGCGGCCAAAGAACTCTTGCTGCTCAATCGAAACGACGCACCGTGGGTTTAATTGACCCGCTCGCTGCCGCTGCCGCTGCCGCTCCATGAGCCTGTCCCACATCCGCAAATTCCAAATTCTGGAATTTATCCTCCATCTGCAACGTCTTCAGCAGCAATACTACCTTCATTTTGGATGTCGCGAATTAGCGCCATAGACGGACGCACGCAAACTCAGCTCGCGTCGCCTGGAACGACGTTGAAATACTAAGACGCGGTTCGTGACTGGCGGAACTTTCTCCTATTTAATTCTGGCTCTCATTGCAGCTCGGTTCCTGGGGTCTGACTGTATTGGCTCTCGCAATTTATGATGCGCCGTTGGCGATTCTGATGTTTCCGTTCATAAAACCACTATACGGTAATAAAAGACGGGCTGCGGCACAGGCTATGGTGGATGCTGATGGTGTGCGTTGCCACCTTTGTACTGATTTCTTTGTGAGGTGTTTGTGTGTGTCGTCTGTGGCCAGTCATTGTGATTATCACACCGACATCATGAATCACGGTTTGTCCCAATGTCAGTAGCTGATCAAAGACTCAAATTGAAGCGTATTACGATGTCACAGTGATGAACGGAAACAAATTACATCAATCAATGTTCGAAGTACTACAGTAGAAAGGTAACACCCCGTCGCCGGATAGATTGCACGCACAAGATGACATGAGTGCCTTTAATGGAAGAGGATGAAATTCGAATACAAAACGAAACGAGGCGGACAAAACAGGCCGTTCTTCCGGCCCTGCTGCTCCCTTGCTCGCACTTGCGTTTCGTGCCCGTCTGGCTGTTCAGGAATCAAGTTGCACATAATTGGAAGGAAACAAGCCAGCTTGTCCGCCATAGTGGCCGAACCACCAATCTTCATCCGGGAACTCGAGGTTTGTGATCTTGGCGCCTTCGGGGAACGTGACCTCTGTGTACCATAGCGTTAGTTGGCTATTTATTCAAATCAGCCGATTCTTGAACTTGACGTACCGTTATCCTCCGCAGCCTCGTACTCGAATATGGCGGTGGCAGTCGGACCTGAGGATGGGGTAGGAGCAGAAGCAGAGGCATCGTGTCCCTGGTCATCCTCGACGAGCTCAACATAATTGCTTGGGAACAAGCCAGTCTCGCCATCGTGATTTGTGCCCATCCACCAGTCTTCGTCCAACATGTCGATGTTCGAAATGTATTGACCCTCAACCAAATTAATCTCGTTTCCTTCCAGCTTTTCATATTCATACGTGACCACGGCTCTTATACCACCACTTGCTGCGGGAGCCGCGACGGCTTGTTCTGCCTCAGGTTCGGGTTCGGGTTCGGGTTCGGGTTCGGGTTCGGGTTCGGGTTGAAGTTCTTGGGGAGGCGGAGGAGGTGGCAAGTTTCGCCGTGCGGCCTCTGGCTCCGTGGCACGGGCGACAGGTGCAGCCACCCGAATAGGCGAAGGGTCTCGCTGCTCATTAGAGGGTTCATAGATGTCGTCGGCTTCTTGCTCATCATCATCGTCGGTTGGCGGAGGTGGTCTACTAGGCAGACCAGGAAGGGCGAATCCCGTGGGTGGCCGAGGGCCACTAGGAACGGGAGGTGGCGAGGCAGGGGAATCGTCCTCTCGAGACACAGCTCCAGCGTTTGTGGGATCAGAACTAATGAGAGAGGCATTCTTGAAGCGATCTCTCAGCGCGGAGACGCCCGCCTCATTGTCGTCTTCGTCGCCGGTAATCGTTCTTGGCGTCCCTCCTGTATTCTGCGGCGATGTCGCATCCGTGGGGGCATCTCGAGAATAGCCGGCAGTCTGTACTGGCGCCCATGACTTGCCACTGTAGCCGCTTTTCCAGCCATCTCCTCCGCTTTGCTGGGCCGTGACAGGCGCCGCGTGGTTGGACGAGGACACGCTGCCCACGTCGGCTCCCCTCTCCCGAGCTTTCTTCTCAGCCCAAAGTTGTGCCGGCGTTTTGCCTCCTTTGTCTGCAAAAGTTCGGCTGGCGGCACCTGTGGGGGGTGCCGCGGGTACCGCTGGGCCACCAAACCCTAGACCGCTCGGCGTAGGAGCCTTCGTGCCATGAAAGGTCGGGGCTGGTCCAAACTTATTGGCGATTTTGGGCTTCGGCATCGACGTAATTCGTTCGGACTGCGCAGGCTGGCTGAAGGCGGCTGCTCTGTCTGCCAATGGTCGTGAGCCGGGGGGCTCTTCCTCTCTGTCTTCAGACGGCTTTTGAGCTCTCGCTCTGATTGCTGCTATGTCCACCTTTCCCACCGGCTCGTACGCTCCTTTCACGGGAACCGGCCTATTGTCCTCGGTAGTTCTTGCGGCCGCGCGTATGGCGGCGATGTCGACTTTGCCCACAGGCTGGTAGCCGCCCCCTATCACGTCACCTGCTTCATCCGCACCCCGGTTTCCAGCATCGAGGCTTGACCCTTCTGGCTTTTGCCTGGTGAGCTCGGCCATGTTGACCTTGGTAGGTTTGTATGCCGAATCAACCTTTTCAATTTCAGTTCTGGTGACCGGGGGCGCATCAACACCCCAACCCTCGTCATCAACGTTTTCATCTCTTCTGGACCGGGCAGCAACAAGCGGATCGACTACCCTGCCAGCACTAGAAAAGGTCGGGGTGAAGACCGGCTTGGACTTGACGGGAGGAGGGACCGCGCGACTGAAGCCGGCCGAGTCCCCCGCTGAATATTTGGCGCCAGAGGCGTCCGCTACTTTCTGCATAATTATCGCAGGCTCAAGATCTCCATCGGATCGGGCGGTAATCTGAACATGATATCCATGTAACACTTTGGCAACGGCGGCCGTATGGCTGGTGAAATAGCCCTTTGTGCGCTCAGGAACGCCGCCACCACACCAGGCAATAAGAACATTCTTGGGAAGAGCGGTATTTGGATCTTTGACCTTGACGAACGCGTACTGAACTCGACCCTCGTTAAAATCCTCGACGAGATCCGCCAGCTCACCGTCTAACAAACGCAATCTCGTTAGTCGTGGACAGAACCAGATTTCGTTCGAGAGAAGACCCGTCCATACCACCAGTACTCTCCACCTTGAGAACGCTCTCCTTTGATCCGCTGTCTTGAAAGGCATTCATGAGGGGAGCTTGGACGGAGAAGAGTGCCCACTGGGCATACGTGGCCGAATCCGAAGAAGGCGGTGGACCATTCACCACCCCATTGTAGCTGCTTTTAATGGAAGGGCCATTTGTGGACAAGTTCAATGACGCCATGGTGGAAGAAAATGGCTCTTACTGGTGCCAAAGACGAGGGGCCACCCAAGACACAAAAGCCTGGCGAGCACGTCGGTCGGCTTCGAAGTATCGGTTCGATCTGCTAGTGGCAGCTCCTGGCTCCTCGGAAGCGGGATGCGCAAGGTCAACGACTGATGCAAGCTGGTGAATGAGCTCTGTTGGCTTCTTCAGAAATACGCCGAGAGATTGTCTTTGTGCGATGGTGTCCTTGCTCGGAGTCGGAGCTGCGATGTGCAGAGGTTTGCGAGCTCTGCAGCTCAGCTCGGCTTTGGCAACGTTTGACGTTGGGCCGACGAGGCGTCAGGCGGGGCTGGGACAATTTTACCGGACTGGGAAGGGGTCATGGCGAGGTAAGCGAGCGCCAGCAAACAGTAGTCCGTAAAAGCAGAGGAGAGCCGCTGGGGAGGGGGGGGGACGAGCCTCGCTGCTGACGCAAGCAAGTCAGGGGTTCCCCAGCGGTCAAGCCGCTCGCACTCCGTCCGATATAGCTGCTCCTTCAGTACATACATCAGTGTGTACGGAGTATGTATGTGCAAATGAGAATTTTAAAAAATCTAAAAATACTTATTAAATAAAACTAGTTTCGAGATTCAGTCAAATTGCTTCTTCCTGCCCGCTCAAGAGTTTAGGAGATCTGCATCCCAACACATCCTTAGTCTGATAACTCTGGCACACAGAACAACATCTCGAAAATTGCAAATAGTCACTGACTGTGCAATAGATATAGGTGACGTATATTAGTTGCTTGGCTTCATGACTGACGGCCGCCCGTCTGCTCGACTGCATCCTCATCGATTCGTGCTTGTCTTCGATATGCTTGGCCTGGGAAGCAATCACTCAATGTACTCTGTCTGTCAACAAGCAATGATTCGAGTTTAAGCTTCCCCGACGTAGAAAATGCCCCCAGACCAGACCCCACCGAGCCTTGCGTGTTCCAGTCTTTCGACGACCCCACTCAAACGTAGCTGCCGTGAAGCGCGTCCAATAAAAGCTCCAACAAATTTCACGCAAAGCTGGAAATCGACATGCAGGTTACCCCTCCATCCACGCTTCGCCTTTTCATTTCCCGAAGCCGGGGTCGCCCTCTAACGTCGAGTCTTTGCTCTAGTCTTTTCTCCCCCTTCTCTCATACAGACAGCGCCCCTGCCGCATGTGCAGCCTCTCATTTTCATCGTCGACCGGTTTGAGCTGCCTAGCACGGTGATTGCCACCCGGCCATTTAAAACCCCCTACACTCTCCGTCCCTACGATGTCGACCATCACCGATATTGCCACACCCGAGCAATGGGCAGAGACTCTCGAGTCCGTCGCGCCTTCAACACTGATCATCGCGTCGTTTCATACGCCATGGGCCGCTCCTTGTGTGCATATGGCCACCGTTTTGTCCACGTTGGCCTCGGAGTATCCTGTGACAGACCCTTTGAGCACCAAGTGGGTGTCGATAAACGCAGAGGAGTTGGGCGATATAAGCGAAGCCTACGACGTTACTGCCGTGCCCTTCCTTATTCTTTTACGGAATGGACAAGTTATCGAGACTGTCAGCGGCAGCAGCGCCGTCAAGGTCAGGGATGCCGTCGAGAAGCACACCCAATCATCCGCTGCTGCATCGCTTGTACCAGTGAACGGCACCGAAGAGACAGAGCGCAACGGCACAGAACAGAAAGAGGCGCATAATAGTAATTCAATTGGGGCTAGGGGAGAATCACCGGCAGTAAAAGGAAAAGCAGACGAGCTAAGTAACAGACTTTACGAACTTACCAACGCTGCGCCTGTCATGCTATTCATGAAAGGCACTCCTCGCTCACCAGAGTGCGGCTTCTCGAGACAAATCGTCGCCATCCTAAGAGAACATTCGGTAAAATTCGGCTTCTTCAATATATTGGCAGATGACGAGATTCGTCAATCCCTGAAAGTATATGCCGACTGGCCGACATACCCTCAGCTTTGGGTTGACGGCGACCTCATTGGCGGTCTGGATATCGTGAGTTTTGCAGCCTCTCCCGTTGCTGAGAGTCAGTTCATACCTAATCGCTACCGCAGGTCAAGGAAGCGCTCGTTGAAAACCCAGATTTTTTCGATCCCTATCGCGTAGATAGGACTGCCGAGGCCGCGCCTTGAACAACAACAGTGTGCGATCTCTTTACTGTCGTTGAGCGTCCAAGAAGTTTTCTCAAGTCTCGTCCACTGCCATGCGCTTCAGCACGAGAGTCCTGATCCAAATCCTGCAACACAGCATGAATGATATACGTATTGTATTTGCAAAACCATTTTTTCACTACAAAGAGTTTTCCAGTGTCATACGAGAAAAGCGAAACGGGTTGGGACTGTTTGTAGTGATGATGTTCGTCCAAAGTCGACCACTACAGGAAAGGAGGGCCTATCTTCGGTACGGCAGGCGCAGTAGTCGCTGTATGCTTGAATATCATTGAGAATGAAGAGACGAATTTGCCACGACCGTGACTGCGAGAAAATAGAATTAAGATGCGACTTCAACTCAGGTGGCGGTGAATCACTTAGTCTCAGGGCTTGCTCATGGTTTGAAAGAGCCTTGAAACTCGGGTGATAGACTCGGCTCGTATGCCTGCTGGACAACATACATACATGGATGACATTTTGAAGAGAACACGGGCAATCTTCACATACACACACGCGCGCACACGAAAACTATTCACCCAGGTACAGGTACCTTAGGTAGGTACTTCGGTACTATTCCTTGTATGGCGCTATTGCTAGGCGGAAATAGATGTCTAGAATGCTAGACCAGCCTTTCCGGCCGAGATCGATTTCATTAGCTGACAAATACACCAGCCTAAGCGTTCCACCCTTCCTCCCTCTCGATGTCAGGGCTGCCCGCATGCTGTTGCCGTGTTTTTCACAACTCGACGGGGCATGGATGGGCGAATGAATGGTGATAAGACGCAAAACGTTGCTTTTCTCTCAAGCGCGGCAGCGACCTGCTGGGGCATTGAGGATCCCACGTATTCGGCCTGCAACGATAACGACCCTTAGCACACGCAATTTGTCAGGAACGTCAGACGTGGGCGCGGTGATGCATGTCATGGCAGCCTCGTCGTTCTGAAATGCATCCTTCGACCGTTGCACTGGTGCGCAATCGGTACCTCGACGGTGCCCAGGCAGCCTGCCGTGAAGTGCCATCCATTGGCCTGGACAGAGGTGGTGGGGTCGTCGCTCGGGGTTAACAGCTTGACTCCGAGTGGCGTGGGCTTGCCGTTTGACTCATCGAAGCCCGCCCAGAAAGTGCTAGCTCCTTTGCCTACATCGTGACTCCCTCATACCAGACGACTGTCGAGGCAGAAACGACGCTGTCCACCGGTTCGCCTCTCTCTCATGCCGTGCAGGGAATTTCCCACCTCTTGTTGTAACAGTGGGGATATCAATTCTTTGGATGCGGCTTAGCGCATGAGTTTTTAAAAGGCAAGACATCAACGTCTTGTTTCGGCAGGAGCTGCTCTGCTGCTGCTGTTGCTGCCGCAATCATAGGCTGGCTTGCTAATTTAGTTCTTCATGGGGGGAACTCATTGACTGGCCATACCACACAGAAGGCAACGGCTTGGTGTTTTTTCGTCTGGACCCGAAATAAAGTAGATCTGAGTTTCCTGTCGTCCGTGACTTCCGCCTTCCACTCTCCTGCCCTCCCTCTCTTGCGCTTCCACCTCTTCATTCTACTTTGGATCTCGGGCTGGGATCGCTGAACCACCTTCCCGACGGGCTCGCCGTGCTCTCACTGCTGTCCGCGCCATCAGCAGGCTGGATCAACCGCGCGATTGTATGTCATCAGCTTTGCGATCCGCGTGCGCGCGTAGTCATCGTTAGCACAGCATCGCTACGAGGCAGTGTGAGAGTCCCCGGTGATAACGAGACTCAGGGAGAAGGCGTACGAGGGCTTGACTGTCGACATCGGCAGGCGCTCACCTGCTGCCATTCGCGCGCTTCCCTTTCGCCCTGCTCATACCCTGAGCAGGTACTTGGCCAATTCGCAACATCAGTCTACTTGTCTCACATCCCATCAGGTTACAGCCTCGCGGATTCCGCAGGCAAAACTCTCGTCTGTTTCCGGTCTTGGTGGGGTCCAGCCGCTCTTCGAGCCCAGACTACGGAGTGTACAACGCAGCCATCTTCAGCATTTACTCCCATCCGACTCAATCGCCAGATTGCTGCTTAAAGGCTTGGAGACGAGTTTAAACGAGCTCTCGAGACTCGCAGGAGGCCCTTTGCGGCGGGTGGGATATTGGATCTACCCATTGCGAACCGGCCGATAAAGCGAGGCGCCGGACATCGCGGTCATCTAAGCCGCCATCCGTGGTCATTTGCTCGCGCTGAGCGCTGAGCACTCAACGCTGTTGTCACGAGAGCGCGCCTGATCACTTCTGGATCTGTGGAAGCTTGAACACTGTCTGACGATTTAGCGGAGATTTTTTTTCGACGCCTTAGCCGGAGAGGGCGTCCAAAGGAAGCAGTCCAGCACGCACGTGCTCGCGTTGCACCTCGAGGAGAGCGCAAGAGCATTCCGTTTGACCCCTCATTGGGGGACTTGACCGCACTCTGAGCTTGCCATCATGACGCCCACACCACCGTCGACAAACTCCTCTACAGGAGGACGCTCTCCTGAGGAGCAGTTTCGTGTCGTTCGTAAGCGGAATAGGGTACCGCTCAGTTGTTATCCTTGCAGAACAAGAAAGTACGTCAAGCGCACCATTCTACGAATCCAACAAAACCAGTACTAACTTCGACGGATCATAGGCTGTAAGACTTGACTTCATTCCTGAAACGGGCAATCTCAGAAGTATTAATCACAGCAACAGGAAATGCGATCGAAAACATCCTTGCAGTAACTGCACCAAGCGCGAGGGCATGGACACAATGTCATGTTCCTATGCCGCTCCCACTTCGCGCAAGAAGAGTCAAAACTCAGGCGACTCAAGTCCCGACGGGATGCAAAATAGGATAGACCGCCTCGAAGGTCTCGTCTTACAATTAATGCACAACGGTGCGAGCGTTGATACAAACGGTCCCAGAAATAGTATCTCTACCTCTCAGTCTGTTACCGATAGCAGTTCCTCAGCTCGTCGAGGTCGTGGTGTCGAGACCCCAATGGTTGATGACGACGAGAGTGATGTTGACGAACATCTCGCCAAGTCCATCGGTTTTCTGAAGGTAGATGCCAACCAAGGCAAATCAATGTATATCGGCCAGGAGCACTGGCACTTGATTCTTTCAGATATCGCTGAGGTCAAGAATTACTTCACCAGTCACAAGAAGGAACTCGAAACAAGCTACGAAAAAGTTTGGTCATCGAAGCCAGCAATTGCTAGAGAAGGTCCGACTCTACTATTCGGCGCGTCCCCAGCCTCCGAGATGGAGCTCAGGCAAGAGCTGCCACACAGATCTAATGTTCTGGCATTGTGTAGCCGTTACTTCAACTCCATGGACAACGCTGTCAGCATCATTCACGGACCAACATTTCTCAACCAACTTCGCAGTCACTGGCAAGATCCATCCAAGACGCCGATCATGTGGCTGGGCTTGCTCTATTCGGTGCTATGTCTCGCTATGCTGAGTTATCATAAAGTAGGAGATGAGCCTGTAGAGTGGAAAGGTCGCACACTGGAGCTTGCTGCCGAGTATCGACTGCGCACCGTCCAGTGCTTAATGAAGGCCGACTACACCAAACCGGTAGAATTCACGGTGGAAACTATGTTGCTATATGTTTTTGGCGAATATTCCGCGAGATGGGACGCAGACCTTGGATTGTGGATGATCGTTTCCCTGATCACACGGATTGCATTTCGAATGGGATATCATCGAGATGCAAAATGGTTCCCTTCCCTGACGCCATATCAAGCGGTACGCTCATATCTCCCTTTCTGAGGCAATTATACATTCGCTGACGTGCACACTTGACAGGAAATGAGGCGACGGACTTGGGCGTTGGTGAGAATGGCAGATTGCGTCTTCTCCCATCAGGTCTCTCTACCGAGCATGATATACGAGCACGACTGTGATACGCAATTGCCGAATAACATATACGACGACGAGTTCAATCCAGACACGAGGGAGCTGCCCCCTTCGCGGCCCGTAACAGAAGCAACTCCAGTGTCGTACATGATCGCCAAGGCCAGACTCTGCTTTGAACTAGGCAACATATTGCAAGCCACGAACCGGTTAGGCAAGGGTGTACCGTATGACGAGATTGTTCGCTTCGACGCGACACTGCGACGGATCATGCAAGAGCTGCCGCCATATTTAAAGCTCGGCCAACTGGCTGACTCCCAAGACTCTGTAACGCTCATCATTGCCAGGTTCAACATCGACATCTTGTATCACAAGATCATGTGTCTGCTACACCGGAAATACCTTAGCAAAGCACGCCAGAACCCTCGGTACGCTCACTCGAGGAGGAGTGCCATCGAGGCATCATTGCAGGCTATGGAACATTTGCAGACGCTGCATCGTGAATCCCAGGGAGATGGTCGGTTGCGCACGGTTGGCTGGTACGTCAAGTCCATCGCGACGAAGGAATTCATTCTTCCAGCCATGCTCATCGTTTTGGACCTTCACTACGATAACTTGGCCAATCAGTCCGGGCTGCCCGACGACTCGGAGGGCACTTTTCGCTGGTCATCAGAGCAAAGAGCAAAGATGATCAGCTCGCTGGAAAACGCAGCCATGATCTGGAAGAGTCTCGCCGACGGATCCATGGAGGCGTTTAAGGGGGCCAAGACCGTCGACATCATGCTCCAAAAGCTTACAGAGCCTCAGAAAAATTCGAACGGATCTGGGTTTGCGAGAACCGACTCGCTCACTGACCTCGCGCAAAACGCAGTGATAGATCCGTCTTTGCCAACTTTGGATGCAGGGACGGTAGCCACTGAATCATTGCCAGACTTCGGCAATGGCTTGAGCCCCTTTACCAACACTAACAGCAGTGCATTTATGGGTATGGAGTTCAGTTTGCCGACACCAAACCTTGGCGACTTGGGAACCAATCCACTCGGGCCACAGTCGCCCATGTCCATGTTCACGAACTTGGGCGGCGCGTCGGGCCTCGAGGTGGGCAACGACTTTGATTGGGTAGGCCCCCCTCCTCTTGTTCCACTTGTTTTTGGTTTTTCGTGCTCTGATGGTCAAGATGGACTAATACAAACATACTCGCAGGGCGCTTTCGAAAACTACGCCCAGATGGCCAATTGGGGTGCTGACCAGAGTCTCATGTATGGCGGCGGCGACTCAAATGAGCAGGAGAACAACATGATGAATGCGCAGTGGGCGCAGGGGAGGGGGAGCTCGTTTTGAACACCTTGTACAATTCGGACTTTGAGGCTTTTGCCATGATGTAACCGCATAATGTACTTACTCCCTCGGCAGATTCGGGGATGGACAATCTAGATGCACAGCGAACGTCGTCGTTGAGACTCGGGAAAAAATACCACTCTGTTCTCTTTTATGAACTGGAAGATGTGCCTCTAACCATCTGGTTCGTGTCGAGGACGAGGGGACGCGCGGTGGGAAATGATACGGGCCTCTCTCTCTGAGTCGAGCCGCGGCATCGTGGCCGTGAGGTCAAAGTTGGCGAACCTCGACTCGGACAAGGCTCATCTCTCTAGGAAGATCACAGATGCGGTGGCCCGTGGCGTGAACCAACACAAGCATCTACAGGACAACGGAGCAGCTCGCAAGCGAGTGATGATGCTGGCAGGTATGTACACAACTAGGTTTTGTACCCTGTGCATATCTCGTAACCAAGTGTCTGAGTGGCACAGCGGCAGAAACCCCCCTCCACTGCGTGATGTACATTGAAATCAGCGTTATACAGAAGTACTAGAATAGGTTCAAAGCATTCAAGTCATGTGCCGATCCTTCTCTCCATAGTATCCGTGCGCTCTACTGATGCCTGACTAGCGCCACTGGCTGCCTCCAAAATGCTTTGCTACAAAATCATCGGGTCATGCCGCCCTTGTATGTGGTGATGAGAGGAGAGAAATAAAGAGAGAGAGAAGAGAGCTTGATGGAAATCATGTCGTTTCGAGAAAGAAGTCGAATGGTGGGTTGTGTCTATAACACTTCGCCGATGATCTTGGCAGCCTCTCTGTACGTTTGCAGGAGCTTCTCGCACTTCTCACGTTCCTTCTTGACGCCGTCGTCCTCGTATAGCAGCTCCTCAAACAGGGCCTCTTTGTAGAGCTCGCTGACGAGGCGGTTTTGAACTACGTCTTTGGAGTGGTTGACCAAGAGGTGCATGATGGCTTTTGGAACCTGGTCCGCGATCGATTCTCGGACGATGTTGAAGTAGGAAGAGATCAGTGCCCTGATGAGCTCCGTCTCCATGACTTCGCGATCGGTCATGGCCGGTTCATTGGACTCTCCCTGTGAATGAGTTGTTTAGAGGCATGATTACCGTACCGTGCATTGCCGATGAAAGACTTACTAGGTGTGACGCCAAGCCGTAGCTCCGACCAGTCGGGTCATAGTCGTCGAAATGAGCTGGAGGGCCTCTGAGAGAGAGCCTATCTTCTCGGCGAATAGAGTGCGAAATGCTGGATTCTGACGTATGGCTCATGTGTCTGCTGGGATTCGCCATTCCGCCGGGCAGGGCCTGCTGGCCGATGCCCTCTTTGCCGAAGAAGTAGTTGAGGAACGTATCCCGAGCTCCCCCAAGCCCCTGGCCGTTGAGTCGCGGCGGGGAGCCCGGTCGAGCGCCGTTGACAGCCGCGTTCAGACTGCCGTGCGCGCTTTCGCGAAGGGGAGGCGACATACTGCGAGCATGTATGGAGGCTCGCTTCATGCCGTTCTCCTTGTCGATGCCCACGGCATCATCCCCCTCCTCTGGTGGCGCTTCTGCACCATTGGCTCCGAGTTCCTTGAGGCGACGCTTTTCTCGGCGTTCCCTTTCTTCTTGAATCAGCCGTTTCCGCTCCCGTTCCTGCTTCGCACTGACAACATTGCTCATCGCAGCAGCGGCACCAAGAAAGTTGGGGTGGTTCGTGTTTATGTAGGCCCTTTGGATGGAGATGAGCGATTCAACATATGTTGAGGCAGGGCCGAGTCTCTCCCGAAGCAGGTCTGACACCGTCTCGATCAACTTGGCCTGCAGTCGTGGATAGCGCGAGAGCTCTGTGGAACCGCACGTGTGGCAAATTTTGATGAGTTCCTCGTAAACGAGTTCCACGCATCGATGACTTGGAATTTCCAAAAGCTTAATTTGCGGCTTGACTAGCAAGTCAAATGCCATCTCGGGAACGAACAAGCTCGGTCGTGGACCTGTGGAATTCCGTATGGCTGTGCGTATATCCAGAGCAGAAAGGTTCGAGGTGGGATCAATCGACTCCAGAGAGCTTCCAAACACGGAGTTGAAGATGTAGTATATTCGGGCGCCACCACACAGCTCCTTGGTGGATATCTCGGTCGATGTACCGTCGATGGAGGAGATGAAAGATGTGGCAAAACGAGTCATCTGTTGCAGTATGAGTGACCCGCGGTGTTCTTTGCCACTGAAGTGCATATCACCGTAGCTCGCAAGCTCCTGTTGAGTTTGTCCCATGAGCGTATTCAAACGAGCTTTGATGTCGGGTAAGCGTTCACGAATGTGAGACATGAGCGTTGTGTTAAGAGTTTTTGCCAAAAATTGAGTACCGCATCTTGTGGCAATGTTGCGATACGCAGGGTGATGCTTGAAGAAATCCATCTCGGCCTTGAGAGCCTCGGCCATTGGCTTGTTGCCTTGAATGTCTTGTTGCGACCGGTTGACGACGCCGATAAACCCAAGCTTCAGGGGGTAGACGCGGCCCGATAAGATGTCGAGCGCATTTGTGCCATGATCCATCAGGTCCAGCTTGGTGAGAACACCAATTGTCCTTCTGCCGAGAGGGTCAACGTGTCGGGCAAGCTTGAGAGCTTCCGAGTTCACAATGTCTACATTGGCGGGTGAGACGGCCAGAACGAGACTGTTGGGCTTGGCGATGTATTCAGAAATAAGATTCCTAGTTTGCTTCTCGATATCGGTGGGCTGATCACCGATGGGGACCTGAAGAGGAAGTTCTAGTTAGATGCCAAAGGAACGTCCATGCATGGTACGGAACACGGCTGACAAGGGACGAACCTTTGTCAAACCAGGCAAATCGACCAATGTCAAATTCAGAACATGCGGGGAGTAGATCTTCAAGTTGATGGGTTGTCGATTTATTCCCTTGTTGCTCCCGGCGACTCTACTTGTTTCATTCTCGATCTCTCTCTTGACATCGGAAAAATCTGTGAAGCGCCGGTTGGGAATATGATTGAACTCAGCCCACTCGGAACGTCGAGCAGCGTCGGGTGATCTATACGGGTCATCTGCTGGGTCGGGTGCATCCTCATCTTCGGGAACATTGATGAGCTGGAGGATAAGGGGCCGGCGGGTGACGATACCGCTTCCTCTTGGTAGAAAATCCCGGCCCACGATGTTCTCAAGCACAGATGATTTACCGGCCGATTGTGAGCCAACGACGACCTGTGTGTCAAGTCAGTGGTGCGCTGTACTGTCAGGTCAAGGGTTGTTCCATACAATCTGTGGCAAGTCCAACGAGTCGCTTCCAATGGTGTTGAAGACGAGATCTTGCAGCTTATTGACCGTGGTGAGCAGGTCCTCGCCTAGAGCAGCCATGGCAACGGGAGATGCAGCCGCGACTGCAGTTGATAGCCGGAGAGGTACTGAAGATCAATGAGAGGCAAGAATACGCTGTTTTATGATTTGACGGGTTCCTAGGTGCCAGAGTACGGAGACGCGAACAGACACGAACACGACGACATGAGCATGACCATGGGCTGCTTCGGGATGCAAGGTAGCGCACCGCGGCGGACAGGCTTTTGGCGTGCCAGGTGGGTCCGACCCAGCTGGCTCGGTCGTCAGAACTTATTACTCCGTGTAGCGCATCGTTATGCGCACGCATGAGTTGGGAATGGCAGGGCGGGGGGGGGCGTACTTTGTGTGCCTGGGCTGTGTTGGCGCAGTGCTGTATTGTGCGTCCGCCACAGAACTAGTCATTCCTTTCTCGCACTTCACCAGACCAGAGAGCATCTTTATTCTTCCCGCGCCCGGAAACACTGGTAATTGCGACGGGCCTTGCATGCAACGTTGATCGAGGCATCGTCATCGCGACCGTTGTCGAGCTACTCGCTGTTCACGGGGCCTCGCTGCGCGTGCATAGTCCGGAGTCATGAGCACATTTGGCAGCCCAGGAAAGTTGCCGTCAACAAGACCCACGCCGTGAGTCTCTCCGGGCTACCTTTAGTCAAATTGATTTCAAGGGAGAAGCGTGAGACTCTGACGCGCGCTTCGAGACCATAGGCCACAACGAGGGAGTTTCCCCTTGGACCACGATGGTACGTCAAAGAACCGGAGAGAGGGAGGCAGTCTGCGGTCTACCTTTTCCCTCGTCGCCCTGCTAATCCATCGATTTATCCCTTCTCCAGGCGAGTGCAGGCATGTCATGACCAACTATCTTGCATGCATGAAAAAGGCTCGCGGCGTCAATGATGATGACTGCCGAAACCTTGCCAAAGCCTATTTGTCGTGCAGAATGGACAAGTAAGGGCGACCGGGCTTCCAAGCCCTCTCGAAGCTGACTGGGACTGACGAGATGCTCAACGCGCCTTCAAGGAACCTCATGGCCAAGGATAAATTCGAGAATTTGGGTTTTGCCAACCCCACCGACAAGAAAGCTGAGACAACGCCGCAACCAGAATCAACGGAGAAAGGCGAAAAGGGAGAGCTGAGGTGGTAACGCGCCGCTATCTTGCCGCTGGGCCGGGCAAGCAGTGAGCTTGTTCATGAGTGATATGAACTTGGCCACTTTCCTCGCGCTACGGACTGCGTGCTCCGGCCATGCATGTGCATGTTTGTAAGCGTAGTGCCTGTACTCTGTAGATAGGAAAGAACAAATAGCCGAGAAGATGCAGGCAATTGGGCGGCGCATTCGCATGGCTTCTGCTGCCGCTGCTCCTCCTGCTCCTGCTCCTTCCTGCATCATTGGTTTTGGGACCCGCCGTCGTTGACCCGCCAGTGACAAGGAAACCCGTCCCGCTCCTACAACGTGTTGCCTGGTCAACAATCGACCGTTGACGACACGCCAGAATGCGTTCTCCGCACACATGCCATTTCCATACAGACCACCAACATGAAGGCATTACGGCCGCGCATACAAAACCTAAACTTGCACCCATACCGTCTCGATTGCTCCTACCTGAACAACTCATATTACCTACGACGCGCGACAGAGTGCAATCATATCGAACCCTTCCACCCACCATTTTGAAGTCCATTGACGACGACATCCCTCTTGTCAACAAAGCCTTTTCTGGTACCTTACAAAGCTTTCGCGACCATCATCGAAATGAGAAAGTCTAGCGGCACCAAGAGTCGGAAGGTGACGCCGCCGTCACCGACATACATGTCGAATGATCAATTTGGTATGAACTCTTGCTGCCCCGAGCACACATGGTTCTGACAACTTCTGTCTCTGCAGCGAGCTATCTCTCTGAGCTCCGCTCCAATCGTATCACTCGTCCGGGCGGCGCTCGGCCATTGCCTCCCAGCGATGGTCGGTCAACGCCCCTTTCGCGTTCGAGCTTTGGCCAGAGCAGTGTAGATCATCCATCGTCGCCCCCGGCCCATCGCAGCCAGCAACGTACTTCCTCGCAGAGGCCGAGCCTTGGCGCTGCCAGCGTCTCATCTCGCTTCTCCACTTCGAGTGCTCGTGGTCGTGACTATTATCCGACCGCTCCCTCAATACCCTTAAAGCCATCAGAAGTGGTTCCAACAGCAACATACATGGAGCGAGGTCAGAGGTGGATGGAAAAGGAGGAAGCATTTTCTCTGAGAGACGCCATGGAGGAGATGGACATCCGCAGCAGCGTGAAGGACCATTCTGATGATGAGTCCAGGATATATAATGCTGCTCTCGACGAGGCTGCAGAGCTAGTCTGGCAACACCAACACGGAATTAAAGTACCACAACCAGACGGGCCGTACCGCTACAAACCGCATCTTAGAAGGAACAGTTACGCGCACGCCCGCACAGCAAGCATCGGCAGATACGGAGATGATATTGCACCGAACGGCTTGCGGCGAGAGCCTGCTTCCCGTTCGGTGTCTGGCAGTTCGTCGGACAGTTCTGGCTCCAAGTCGCGAGACCGCACATCCTTAGAGTCTGCTGGATCTCGCGGGCTTGCGATGCATTCCGAGAGAAAATCTAAAGCGTATGGCAGTGTTGGGAACGCATCAGGTCGGCGCCGCAGTAGCTTTAAGAGGAACATCAGCGGCGAAGTCCAGCATCCCTTCTTTGGTGACCAAATATGGGAAGAACCCGAATCTGCAACGTCTATCTCGGCTGTTCCAGGCGGTCGAGCTTCACCAGAGAAACTGAGCAGCAAAACCTCGAACACCATCACCAGGAAAGCGGTCAATGGAGGTACCCAAAAGCCTGTTCATCTTGCCAAGGCCCTCAATCCCGTTGAAATCCATCGGAACCCCCCGTCGCAGTCTCGAAACCCGCTCTACACGACCAACACCCGGGGTCCCAAATCAGAGCTAGACGAGCGGCAGGAGTCCAACGAAGAGATGGAAGTACGCAGTGGTGATATTCGCGCTGCCACCAGCAGGAAGCTGAAGGATCGCAGCGTCAAGCTGCCTGAACCCACCGCCGTCAGTAATAGCCCAGGGCGGCCGATTGTAAGCTTTAACACGAACTGGAAGGCGCCCGAGGAGTCCACTGATAGCAGCCCAGACCGGCCACCCAAGACTGCGCCGTGCGGTCTCCAAGACCAGTCGCAACCTGTGGGGATCCCTCGCATCAGTGTTGCGGAGGACTTTCTGCCCCGAGCGCAGTCGACGCCTTGTGAGTCTATACCGTCCATCTCGATAAATGGGTACGACAATGCGCCCAAGATAAGCACGCCAGACATCGGTATTCCATCTATCACCGTGGATGATGGTATTTCAGGGGTCAAAACGCCATATTCAAGGAGCCCAAACAGCAACGCCCCGAGCGGATCTCGTCCACTGCCAACTCCGATGCCTCCCAGAGATCGATTAAGTCGAGTACGTATGCCACAAAGCCATTCGTCAGCAGCCCCAGGCAGTGCTGGAAGACTCACCACGACATGTCATGAGTGCAATTTTCCCATCCAAGGCAGGTTCGTGGGTCTGGCAGGCACTCAGGAACGTTTTCACCCTCAATGCTTCAGCTGCTTTATTTGCGGCACAAGCCTGGAGGCCATGGAAATCAGTCCCGAGCCAGACGCAATGCGACAGGCTCGGCTTGATCGCATAGGTCGACGGGCTGCTGGAGAAACGTTGGACGACGTACCCGGCATGTCGCTCAGAGAGGACGGAGACTCGCGGCTTCGATTCTACTGCCATCTCGATTGGCACGAGTTGTTTGCGCCTCGCTGCAAACATTGCAAGACACCCATCATTGGGGAGCACGTCGTGGCGCTCGGGGAGCACTGGCACAATGGACATTTCTTTTGTGCTGAATGCGGTGATCCGTTTCAACATGGCATGACACATATCGAGAAGGACGGCTATGCCTGGTGTGTCAAGTGTCAGACCAGGCGGACAGAGCAAAGGGCACCCAAGTGCAAGATGTGCAACACCGCCGTCATTGGGGAGTATATTCAGGCGCTGGGTGGAGAGTGGCATGATTCCTGTTTCCGCTGCGCTGAATGTGAGGGGGCGTTTACGGATGGTCAGATTTTCACCAAAGAGAAGCAGGGGGTAATGGTTGTGATGTGTACAGACTGCCGAATGCGGGATCTCAAGACATGATAGGACATTTGATGGCGCGCAACTTTGGGGTGCGTCTTCATTTGGCATTGCTTCCGGCTGAGTTGGGAATTCTGTAATTGCCCATCAATGTCATTCTTGAGAACTATGGGAAGGGTCAGAGGTCAAATCACCGCACGGCTACTGGTTTGAGGGCCTCCGTAGGCCCTCTACAAACCGTGTAATTGAAGCGTTGTTCTTTATCGGTCTGGGTCGCATGGTCGTTGGCTCTGGTGCCACCCAGGTGTTGGTGTTTGCAGTATATATTGAGCGCTCTCTTGAATTTGATGATACGATGCATCGATTCCCTATCGTAAGCGGCTTACCCGCCACCAGTCCTCTATAGGCCAAGCTAGAAGCCCTCTGACGAGTAACAGTCAATCCATAAACCAGCGAATTGAGAATCAGAATGGCAGCCCCCTCAAATGAACGAGGCAATCGGGGCCGCCTCCGTTTTCCAGCCATGTTGTAAAAAGCACAAATACCAAACGCCTTCCATTCCGTTTTCCCTCCCCTTGCAAAAGACGAGCATCCAAGCGACAGACGCATGTGAGGAGTGTGTTGCATCCTACGTGTCGCCTAATCACGGCATGCGCAGCCGCCAACTTGTTCCTGGTGGACTTCGAGCGTGTCTCCATCTGCCATTTCGAGCTAATTGCGTATCACCCCCAGTTAGTTTTTCAAAAAATTGAGAATTGTTGGGAGATTTTTGCCTCACGTACCGCATCGGGTGTATCGGTAGGCTGGACCCGCGAACCCTCAAACAAGAAGCGTACCGAGCTGATGGACTTTCCTTGACGCTCGCAAAAGGCATTCATCAGCTTCTCTAACTTGGTAGTGCGCTTGATCTTGAAGAAGACCTCGTTGTTGTTGTCAGTGACTTTAATATTGAGGTGTTCCGAGCCCGGTGGTGGCGCCTCGGTGCGCTCCTGGGAATTGCGACCCTCTTCGTTGGACATTTTTGCGCGGTGATGTGTTGGTGTCTTTCCGTCTAGAATTTTCAGACGATGTCTCTGGGTCGTTGAGTTTGAGAGGAAGATGCGACGAGGAGAGGTGACAGGTGAAAGACGGTCGTGGGATGGGATGGTTATGTATAGTGAAAGGATAGTGCGGCTGAACAGTGCCTTTTGCCGACTTCCTGTCTGCCGGACTTCAATGATGTTCAAACGCGGGTGGGCGAAGTGTTATTACTAACAGTGGGGGCCATCATTGTTCACGCTTGGGAAATGGGAGACTCGGCGTCATGGTAAGTGCACGCTATAAGTCGTCAACCCACCTCGCCTACCCTGTGGCACCTTGCGTTCTGTTCATTTTTCTCCTTTTGCCGCCAACACCCTACCATTTTACCTGCTGTCTCGACTCGGCAGACACAGTCCAGAAATGGTCAGTCATACTTAAAGATATACATCAATTGCCGTGCATTGTAGTGGTGACTGAGCTGCTACGGCAGGGTTCTTCAAATTCTGATATTGATGCCAAACCGGCGTGTCATCCTCGAGCAGTAAGTCACGATGAGCCCTAAGACAACAGCGAGCACAAAGCATGAAGCGACCAATCTGAGGCCAAAACCAGTGCGCAATACAAGGTACGCGCACACAGCTCATCCTACCGGATCTTATCGGCTCACCAGCAAACCGAAGACTGCCTAGCGCGAAACAGCTACAACGACAGCAAATGTCAAGATGTCATCAAGGCCTTGTATCAATGTTGCGATGCATTCTACCGCAAGCATGGCGACGAAGCCAGTAGCCCCAGTTGCCCGAAACCCAATCTGTTGCGCCTCAAGATGAAGCAGATGGAGAAAAGCAAGTAGGAGTCTATCATATTAGGTTGTGACGACGTGCGCAAAGTGCAGATTCAAAGGCCGGATTTGCGTTGAATTTCAGCAAGCAAGGTAAAGTAAGGCATGTAACGCTCTTCGTATGGTGTGTCCGCCAGCATGGGGAATTTGGCAACTGATGTGAGGAGCGACAGAGATTATCTAGGCAATCATTGAGCGCGCAAGAGATCCGTAGATCCGAATAAGAATTGAGATGCCTTATCCCGAGACTCTAATATGAATGCCGATGACATTATTGTAGAAGAGAAGAAAAAAAAGAAACTCAGGAGCGGGCGTGGGAAATTCGGATGCTATCATCATTGGACGGCGGGCCGCGGGATTCGGATTAATGCATAAACATGACACAAACCGCATGAACAGCTGCTTTGCACTGCTAACGACAGCTGACGTTGTCCCACCCAAAGTATCGAAACGCGGGCGCGGGTGTGGCTACTCGTTACTTTCAGGATTTCTTCAGTAAATCGGACTTCACACGGCCGCATTAGCTCGGTCCTCCTGAACCGAGATAACCCCCGAAAAAATTTACGAAGGAAAGATCAAGTCATCTTCCAAGACCACCGGTGTGGTCAACACCCGGTACTCATCCAACACGCCAATCATCGTTGGCGACAGGCGTTGGATCATGTCGAGGCCCGCCTGAAGCTACCTTCTCTACGGTGCCTAGAGCAGCAACAGGTCAGAGCGCATTGGCAGACAAAGGTCGACAGGGAAGCCCAATCCGCCATTATTGAAGCTGTCATTCTGGTCTGGCCACCCAGAGCTCCTACGCGACAGCGTGAGTGAAAATTAATCATCAAGAGCAAAGAGCCTTGATCCCAAGGTATAGCAAAGATGGACGGCGAAAGCAGACCACAGCCTCCAGCAGGCCGCACTCACCCTGAGCCGGAGATAGAAGAGTTTGCCATTGCCTTGGATTCCTGCTTGACTCCTGGGCTCAGTCTTCACGAGAAAAGGGCTCGCATTTTGGACCTTCCACGAAAATATCACGAGAACGCGATCCGGAGGCTGGCGCAAAAACAGCCGAAACGGCATTTAGACAGTGTCGACGACATGGAGCTAGATACAGACGAGCAGTCTCGCGCCAACGGGAGAGTCGACAGACCCGACGAGTTGAAGCAGCTGGAAGAAGAAGTCGAGACATGGGATTTGTTCAGACGACTTTTGCCATTAAGATTTTCCCGCTCGGGCCCGGAGCCAGTACGCTACCCTTCTCCGTTCAGTGCTTCGAAGACCGCGGCTCGCGACCATGTCAGCGAATTCTTCGAGTCTGACACCTTTGCTCTGGAGCGACGCGCAATCCTTCAGTGGCTGCAAACTACTGCCGCAGCTGGCCCCAACATAGATGAATTGGCCTACGAATTGCAAAAAAATGCCGACCGGGGAGACATCATCGCGCACGGCTGGCTTCACACTCGTTCGAAGATCAAGTTGAGAAAAGGTGTTACGGCGTGGCCACACTTGCTGGACCGACAAGCGCCCAACATCGCAGCGTCTCACCTGACCTCTGATGGCGCACCACTGGTAACGCATCTCGACCCCGATGCGTCCACGAGACAAGCTCGCAGACTCGAACCGCAAGACGAATACTTTGAGCGAGCCATTTGGCTCGGCTGCTTCGAGCATCTGAGACGAGGCAGCAGTTTCGAAGAAATGCGAGAATGGTGTCAGGAGCGAACAGAAATGTGGAGAGCTGTGTCCATGTCTGCCATACCACTTTCTGTAGACGACAAACAGCAACCCGCCCTCAGCGCTGAACCAGCGACCTTGGTTTTATGGCGAAGGATGTGCCACGCTCTGGCTCGACAGGGAGGCTCTGACGACTATGAACGAGCTGTGTACGGAATACTATCTGGTGACGTCGCTGCTGTTGAGACGGTTGCGCAGACATGGGACGACCACCTGTTTGCCAGTTATAATGCCCTTCTGCGATCGCAAATCGACTCATATCTGCTGTCGAAGTGCGCGCCGGAAACGGTTTCAGCTGTGACGAGAGCCTCCCTAGCATTTGATACAGGCCCTCTTTACGGAAATAACAAGGACATCGAAAAGCGCCTGATTCAGAGCTTGGAGTCCAACAAGAAGATTGAACACGAGGCTCGAAAGCCGAGCAAGGCGCTACAGGCCTCATTTATTGCGAGGGATCTTGACAGACACCTGTACGAGCAAGGCCTGGTGATCGCCAAAGCTGCAAACGAGACAACGAAATCCCGCCTCATTGTCAGTGGCTTGGACGCTCCGTCATTACTCGCGGAGCAAAAGTACTTTGGCTTGAAAGAACACAGCGGATTGCGGATAGCGACCCATGTGTTCATACTCTTGGCGCTATTGAGGAGGTTTGACCAACAAGAGACTGGCTCACTTCAGGACGACATCCCTGCGGACTGGCGCTTCTCACAAGAGAATATCCTGGCTGCCTATACCGAGTTCCTTCGACGATGCAAGCTACGAGAGCTTATCCCGCTTTACTGCTCAGTGTTGGACGCTCCTAGATGCTACGAAGTTCTTAGCTGGAACGTCATCGAGGAGGCGCAGTACGACCTACGCAAAAAGCAGCTCAACCTTATTACAAACGCCGGCATTGATGCACATAAATTCGTGGAAACGCAAGCTATGTTGTTCTTTGACGACTTGGATCATGGTCCCGCCTCGTCCACTGCCAAAAAGCAGTTCTCAATCTTACTGGACGGCCCGCCAACTTGCAGACACGGCAGAGCCATGAGGCCGGACTTTTTCGGAGACGACCCCGATGCCATCGATGCGAAAGACGTGCGTGTCATACGAGCCCTGGAGTGGCTTCCGGCCGTCCCTCAGACGTGGCCAAAGGTGTTTTCGGTCGGCACTAGAGTCTACAAGCATTTTCTTCGTAAGTGATAGACGGGGTTTTCTGGGCTCTCACCCCATCCTTTGGCATGTGTGGCAACGCGACTGACTCGGCAAAAGGGGATCTTCGTCTCAGGTCGGCTCGGCTACTGATGAACAATGTTGCGTTTTCGCGGGTGATGCGAGATACGACTCACCAGGACGAAGTCGAACTGGCCATGCTCGAAAACGTCGACTTCTGGGCCCAACAGTTGGAGGCTACCGGCATTGGCGACGTCCGACCAGAGCAAGTAATGGCAGACGCCCGGAATTACCGAGAATTGGAAGCCTTGGTCAAGGCCCTGGATAGTCTAGAGACGCTGGCATCGTATGTGGGCATCTCCGAGGAGTAAGTCGTGCTTTGCTGAATCTGCGTCTGACGTAACCCGGATACTGATGAATGCTTGCAGCGGGATCACGTCTCAAAGGGGATTCTGGAACAAAGTCGGCAATGAGATGAAGATCGTCACCGCCCACATGGAGCCGTTGCTGCAGAATTGGCTCCTATCGGGTATTGAAGGCGGCGACGAAGAACTCGCACACCTGCGTCAAACGTACTTGCCGGAAACGATTCTAGCCTACATCGGCGCATTGCAGTTCGCCGGCACGGGTTTGACGCGGGATCATCTGCTTGAGTGCATGGAGCTGGCTTCAGTAGTGGCCGAGAGAAACTCGAACATTGCGGCGACGTTCGTCAGGGCCGGCCGCATGACGGAACTAGTGGAATCTTTCACGGCGTGCAGCAAGGCGCTGGCCATTGCAACGGGGGAGAAGAGGACGGCCGGATTCAGCAACAAGAAGCAACGCGAGATGGGGTGGTCCAGAGACCTGTGGGCTGTCAAGCACTAGGGTGGCAAGCAGTGAAAGGCCGTGAATCATACCGAGGGAGCGGAGAGTGCACGAGAGACCCTTTTGTGGTTCAAGACACTTTTTTCATGTGCAGACCGCCGAGTCGGTAGGAGCGTGTGAGGGATTGCGGGCTCAGGGACGTGCAGCATACATGTAATGATGGCATGTTTGTTTCCCGGGATGGCATCATATATTCAATAAATTCAGCATCGTGGGCATGTTTATCTCGTATTTGACGGAAGAAAACCAGGAACTCGCACACCTTGTGCCCAAATGGCATCCATCATTCATAAGTTCGGCGTCACGGGCATGCGAAGCTAGGTCAGGTGCCCAGAAGTATCTCCCTATGCAAAGGCGGCATCGCATACTCGTAGATGTAGCATCAGAGCACTCTACTCTACATTGCAGCTAGGGAAGAAGTAGTCGATCCGTCATGTCAACTTCTCAAGCAGCACCAACACGCGCATCGATCACTCCCTCTTCCAAGCGGACGCCTCCACGACCCCAGCCCCACCACAGCAATGACATGCTCAAGCAACGACACCAAAGCCATGCAACCGCATCCCCATCCCTCTCCCATCACGCCCGACGTCCAAGAACCCATCTTCACCACACCACTCCTCAGCGTGGCCCGAGGCAAATCATGTCAAACTACCCCGCCGAGCTGCACAGCTCGACGCCGCCCGCGCCACCGCCCAAAGGCCCCTCCAGCACAATCAGCACTCCAAGAGCCTCATCACCGCCGGCCGCACCAGAACCCGTCTCCCCGCCCAACAAGCTCACCGACCTCTCACACCGCGCCGACAACGAAGCGTACATCCCCAGCGTACTGCACGACAAATCGTAAGCCCCCTCCTTTTCGCAGCATCTCGACCAAACCCTCACCATTGCAGGACGCAAGACCTGGCAGACATGCTCGCCGACGCCGACGTGCTCAACGCCCTCGCGCACACGTCGCCCGACATGGCCCTGTCGCACCAACAGCTCGTCGCGGCCCTCTCGCAGAACATGGAGCTGGCGTCGGCTCTGACGGCGGCGGCGTCGCGGCTCGCGCATCAGCGCTCCAAGACGCAGGCGCAACTGCTTGCCACGCATGCGCTGGAGCGGCAGTGGCACCAGAAGCAGTCCGATATGGATGAGGCGCTGGCGCCGTTTTCTCCCGCGTCGTTGTATCAGAGATTGGGGCAGGGCGTTCAGGAGCAGGCGGCTGTTGCGCAGGCCATGGAGGAGAGCTTTCTCGAGGGCGGGTATGATGGCGCGGGAGTGGGCGAGGAGAGGGAGGTGTTGGATTGGATAAGGAGGTACAGGGAGGCCAAGGCGCTGTATTATTTGAGGCAGGAGAGGAAGGAGAGGTGGGATGAGGGCAGAGTCGGTGGATGGAGATGACGATGCGGCACGTAGTCGTGGGGTGCTGTGGTGGTGCGGCGCGGGTACGCGAGAGGGCGTGAGAAGTACTGCGCCTTGTGCTGCTGTTCTCGTCATGGGATATCACAGACGTAACATGATATGCTGTGCTAGGACGCTGACGCCGCCAACAACACTTCAGTCATCACTGAGAAGCCCATCCCGCATCTGGTCACTGCTTCGTCCCGCGAGATCATGAGCACATACCAAGAATTATTGTAAATTATTAGAACAGGAAATGAGGTTTCATCTATCGGATTGCTCCATGCAGTATCTATACGTGTTCTCCGCGCCCAAGCAGGACAGATCGCTTTCTGTGCTCGGCGACCACGATTTCTATGTACTCGCCTCGCCCTCCTCCTAGTTTTTATCTTTGGGCATTCCATCCGGGTCCAGCGTCGAAACACTGGGGGGTATCTAGGCTGCCAAACTTTTCTGCATGACCAAAATGCTGCATGATTGCACCATCCGTGAGCTCAGATAACATCATCAACAGCAACAAATTACCACACACTGAAAGGGCTCCTCTTCATCTCGGGGGTTCGCGCACTCAGCGGCAGGGCGAACAAATCGTCTTCACCGTCATGAGAGTTGGTGTGACTGGCAATCGGGCCTTTCCTCACGACTGCATTCAGAGAAAGAGGTTCCGAGTGTCCTGGATTACTGGAGCCAAGGGAAGAGATGGAGGAGAAGGATGAAACAGCAACGTCATCTCCCGGTGGAGATAAGGTCTGTGACGGTATATCAGTGCCGGTAAATGTGTTTGCTGCGAGGGGTGAGTCAGCCTTTGACATGGTCGGGGTCGTATTGCTTTTTTTTTCCAAACTTGGAGGGCCCATATTGCAACCAACCCATGATGGAGGTGGCTTACCTGTGGGACTCAATGAGAGATTTTCAGGAGAAGTTGCCAAGCGAAGGCCTTTGAGTTTCTCTCCGAGACGGCCAGAGCCCGGTGATCGAGGTGACAGCGACAAAGGCGAGGCGTGCAGCGGCGAGAGCGATTTGAGGAAGTTGTCCATGATCCACTGCTTCTCCGCCATAGCCATTTCTAAGCCGACGCTCTCTGCATTGGCTCGTAGTTCGGCGTCCATCTCACGCGCCAGCTCTGACAGACGTTTTTTGGCCCACAAGGTATGCAGTACTCCACGACTCCCTGAATCAGCATGAAAGCCCGGTGGAAAGATGGCAGGCAAAGGCTTGACTATGATGCCGGAGCGGCCTGGGGGGGTGATTGTCACTTCTTTTGGTATAGAAGTTTCCGGTGGGAGGAGGAAGTACACCCGGCGACGGTGGCTTGTGACATCGTCATCTGTTTCCCTGGCGGTAAGGAAAACAGACTTCCCAGGCCATGAGACTTCCCAAGAAACACTGTCTGGCTTGAGGTTCGTGCCTGAAGTCAATGGCTCCGATGGCGTGACGAGATCGATATCGGCCTTGGGAACGGCTGTAGGATGCCATTCAACCATGAGCACTTTCGTGCCCAAACTGCTGAACTCAAATCTTGCCAGATGGTCCGCGTCTATGGGAGCCGAGACTGGATGACTGGGAGGGTCGACGCTCGGTGCAGGTGCATATGCAGATGCAGGAGACCGAGGCCGAGGAGGCCCCGGCGACAGTTCCATCGTGGCAGAGAAGTGGTAGGATTGTTCTGCTCTACTTCAAGACTGTCTGCCTGCCTGTCTTTGTAATGTCCTCGGACGAGTTCCTGACTAGGACCGAAGCAATGTAGACATGGCGAGCGCGTTGCCTGCAAGCGGAACGAGGGATGAGGAAGGGAGCAAGTAGGGTGCTGAATGCTGGATCGCCAGATTGGCCGAGAGCACGGGGCGAGCAAGGCGATGAACAAGGCTGACCGTCGAGGAAGTAGTATTCGGAAAAGCTGTTGGTTTGCATCAGACGCGATGACGGATATCGACAAAATGTACCGGTGATATACGCCGCCGCGGTGGGAGCTACAGTCCCTCCAGGTAATTCCGACTCAAAATGTATGCGATATGAGGCAGAGATGGGTCGGAATTACCTGGGACCCACTGTACATGTAAATGCGGGGAGCGGAAGGCACCGGATTGGCACGAGGGATTATTTATCGCACTCAGCTTCGTGAAGTGCGCAGGAAGGCAAGTGCTCACTCACTCATGCTACCACAGAAGTCACGCCGTGTACTCTCCTCATTATGTCTGTCTGAGTATTTGTTGCTGGGCAATTTCGTTTCTTTCCCTTCTTCATTCTGTTCCTTCCCTTTTGGGTCATCAAGGCCAGTCAACGATAACGGAAGGGAGACCGATGAGCTAGGCTGCTTCGGGTGCACGCACTGGCAGCGAAAGCCCGCGATTTGGGGGAAACTTGCTCGTCCTAAACTTCTCTGAATAAGGACCACCTCGCGACACTTGGCCCATGTTGAAATTCACCCCAGCTGCCCCTCCAAAAAGCTGACCCGTGGCCATCACACGATAGGTCACTTAGGCGAGAAACAAGGCGGGGGCACGCAAGCTTGACCCGTCGTCTCCACATCATTTCCACGTTTATCTTCCTGGTCTCCCCCAAAGAGGCAGTAATAAAACGCAGAATGCCCAAATTAATGCACATGAGACGGACGCACATGGCCTCGGGATGCCCCTTCGGTCTTATGTCATTGCCTAATGTCGTTGTCATCTGGAGCCGAGTTGAATTGTACACAAGCGTCTCCTTGTACGACGCCTCTCCTTGTACGACGCCAGGGACAGCGTGTCCAGCGGCTCCGTGAAATTTCCACTGTCTGACACAGCTTCGTCTCGTGGTACATTCTTTGTGCGTGTCTGCCCACGGTAGGTACTTATTTTAGGTATTTTGGGATGGTGTAGAGAGCACAAAGCTAAGGAGACAAACAACTTGCATGTATAGGATAGAGTGGTCTACAGAGCACACACGCTCGAATGCGAGACCATAGTGCCGATGCCTTGGCGCGCGCACTCAGAAAATGTGGTCAATTGATGCTTTGAACAGACTTTCCATCGTGACGGTTTGCCTGCACCTCAAACGTGAGAGGCGTCGGAGGCCGGCCGAAGTGGCCAGCTGCTGCTTTCGCTGCAGAATGCTGCACCGCACTCCGTCCATCAAGTCTGCACGCATGGAGTGGAACCAAGCTCCTCATCAAACGTTTGACCTCATTCCTATTCGCTTGCACCCGACAAGTTCTCATCCTCATCCAGCATACGTGCTTGCTGGCCAGGCAGTCTTGCCGGTCCGACTTGGCTGCTGCCAGTGGGGAAACAATGTGGACACGAAGTCGGGCGCAGACAAAGCCATCACCCCTTTATCGCAAGATAGCAGCAGCACGGGTCATGTTACCTCACAATTTGCACCCACTCCGAGGCACTGGGCCCCCCCCGACCGTGCTCTGTGTGTACTATCGTGACAATGTCGCCGAATATTGACGCATGGGAGGGGCGAGTCCACCAAGCACTATTCAAGAAGCGCCGAACATCAGCCCGGCCGGCCCGGCTTCGCTGAAGGAAGGCAGCAAAGCTTGGCTCTGCTGCATGATTGGATGGATGACAAAGCGTCGTATCCGGCATTTGCAGCCCATAGACCCCGGTGTCGTGAACCGCCTCCCCCTTTTTGGTACAACTTTTTTTTTTTACACTTGGCCATGACTTTTCAGGCTCATTGCTACACCAAGGGCTCCGTCGCATCACACACTGACGCGTCACTGCTGGTTCTGGCGTAGACCGGCATCAGGGCAGTTCAAGCAGAGGACGAAAAAAAAAAAAGGAAAAAGAAACAGCTGGAGGTGAGATGGTCGGTCGTCTGACCGCGATGCACACTTCGCTGGTTTCTGCATCTCCCATGTCATTGTGAAATCCTCCAACCTCGCTGTTGAGGGCATCGACGTTCTGCTCAGCTGAGCACATAGTACATCCCTCGTGAGCTTGCCCGAAGTTTCGTCTTCGCCGACCTCCTCTTCTTCGAACGCCGCCATACCAGAACATGATGGCCTGATGCTGGAGAAGGCCCAGCTCCGGGGCCACTTGCACGGGTCAATCTGACCCATGAACATGAATCTTGTGTTTCCTCCAGCGGTAGCACAGCATAGGCAGCATCACCTTGTGATGCGGCGAGTTCTCGAGCTGACGAATAATCTCGTCTCGACGTACACAGAAATTTGTGTTGTTGGGCCCATTCCATCGCATGGCTGCATTACGTGACCTCACCTCGATCTGCCACAAAGCTACGCGCCTTCGTGTCAGATACGTCTGGGACGTAGAAGAATATTATTAGCGTAAGACCAACATCGTGCTGCCAAAATTATTGGTTCTCGAGTGTCATAAGAGGTGCGCTGATCAGTGTGATGGATCCGAAAACCTCAACGAATTGTCACATGCCAGAAGGACATGATGTGAGCTTGCCCAACATGAATTAGTTTTGCTGATGGCAGTATTAGTAATGCTGTGTTCCATACTCAGTATACAGATTCGTTTCTTATCAGTCCTCCTCAGACGACATTGCCTGACATTGCTCTTGAACTTAGCAACGTGGTGGGGGTTTGGTCAAGGGCAGGCAATGATGAAATGAGGTAGTCCAGGTCCAGTTCCCCCGGTCGAGTCATGACATTCTTACCACCCGCTTCCAGCAAATCGAATACAGTTAGTTATACGGAACGCATACGATTGTTATGAGCACATACTTCCGTATGCTTGCGTGTCCATTGGGCAGAAAACGGAAGTCTCGCCAGAAAACTGCCGAGGCTCTTATCTCGGGTACATGAGCTTGAATGAGCATAATGCAACCCGACGGTGTATCATGCCAGTACTTCTATTTCTGCTGGAGGCTGTGCAAGAAGGAAAGCGGATGCTGTCTGCTGTGTCTCGCAGCACCCATGGCTTGGGGGCTTCAAGATGCTTTCGCGGTCTCGAGACCTCAATACTTGCTCACGTTCCACAGGTTTCTCATAGATCTAGGCATAACGCAAACAAGCGCAAGTACCGAAGGATATAGACTGAACTCTCCCAATTTGAGCATATTGGCGCCCAACTACTCCGTAATCCGTAAACAGGGCGCTGATCGACATTGACGAAATGCACCCACTGAGTTACTTCGTGCTTGGATCACCAAAGCCACCGGGAAAGTGCCGTGCGTAACTTTCCGCCAACGCCGATCGAACGATGAAGAGGTGAGCAACCTGATGTGGCAGCATGATTCACCACAGCTTCTTATCCTGCTCCACGCGAAGGCGTCCGACAATTACACAGATCAGATACAAAGAGACAGCGAGCAACTTCGATGAACGTTTCGGTGCATCGACGTACCGACAAAAGCGCGCACTGCATTAGCGGACTTTTGGGAAACAGCCAATCACCTAGCTTCGTCGGAATAGAAACGGCGACGCAGCTGCACTCTCCCATTTTGCCATGAATTCGTTCCATAAAGTAGCCGACATCACTGTCAGTGGCTCAGGTGAGAGACGTCGGGTTTTGACTGATTGAGCACCAATAGCAAGCAACTTGCCTCGGCCTCTTTTGAGGAGTCTGCTCTCTCAACCTTGTCAATTTAACGGTCAGTCATTTGACGGACCTTTCGATCGCGTCGATGTCGACCGTTGCCGCTCGGAGACGACACCGAATTTTTCACGTAGGAACATGATACGACATTATGACGAATATCCAGCAACGGCTGTGCAGCCCATTTCACAGCGTATCGCTGTCGAGTCGCGCTCGTCAATGAACCCTGGCCGGTCTCGCCCCATGCGACCGCCAGACCAAATGGACGGACTGAGAGGTAGAGTGGCAGGAGGCGGGTGGGTATGTGGGGGAGAAGGGGAACGCGGGTCGTTATCTCGCCCTCGAGTATCGTCCAGGTCGTGTGTTGTGAGGAGCAATGGAGTATTCACAACAAGTTGGCGGGCCAGGAGAGCAAAGCAAGATGCAGTAAAGCGCAGCGGGCGGCTTGCGACCCGCGGCTGCAACTTAGGCCAAGACAACTGACGCTGCATTTCGGGCAACTCCGCAAATGAGGCCGAGGAGGGGGGAAACCTCGCTTTTCCTGCGGCTGTGTGGACAGGTTGTGTGGCTTATGGAGAGAATCGGTCTGACCATTTTCTCTACGTATGCACGTGTTGCAGATGTGTGTGAGTGTAAGTAATACGACCTCGATCTGGAGAATCAGATATAATGAAACACAATGCACGAATTTTTGAGGGTTCTTGATAATGGTAGCCGCACGATTAGCAAGTCCAAAGGGGGGATGGTGAAATCAGGAATGCTACGTACCATGAGAATTGTAAGTGGCCTGGCCATGCCTGCCAATCCTGCGTGGGAAAGTGGCAGCCCCTATCATTACACTCCAACCCCTGTTTTT
>JARJRV010000134.1:0-42410 GCA_030783925.1 Aschersonia sp. MBC 735 | reverse complement strand
CCCCCCCTCCTCCAACCCCAGCGAGACAAACCTCGTAAGGATGGTCCGAGAAAATGCACACATTGCACACACCCCTGCCGGAGGTCAGCGCGCGAAGATGGACAAGGCAAGTGTCCCAAGCTGAGAATCGAGATGCATGCACCGTTTTTTTTTAGAGCGACCCATGGAAAGACAGAGGCGCAAACCATAAGCGACATGAAGGCGACGGCGCGACAGCAAGGTGTCATGCTAGACTCGAGCAGAAACGAGGATTCGGAAGTCACGAGACACAGTTGTGTGTGGAATGGACAGGAGACCACCAAGATGGAAGCAGTCGGTCATCTCGTCGTGCCAACGCCGGCATACGATGCAGTTGCGACGGATCGGCGCCAAATGGAAAGCCGGGGTTTACTAGCTGTCTCGCCTGAACAGCACTAGCACCAACTCTACCTCGCGCAGCCGGGGAAAGGGTGGAGGGCCTACGAGACGCCAGACCGCATCAAGCAGAGTAGCACCTGGATGCGTCTTGCTTGCAACTGCTAGTACGTAGTACAGTGGGTACTGTAAGTCACCGTTCTTATCTTTGCTCCGCATATCGAGAAGCCAGAATCGCGACCGCGGAGTCGTGCAAATATTATGAGGTCTCCGGGCAGCCCATCAACGTATCGTTGCATCGTTACCAGAGAGATCCGACAAGCTTGACTTACGCCCTTTGATCCAACGTCCCACTCACCCACCTTTTGTGAATTGGATGAAGTACAAACTTTGAGTGCAGATGGATGAGCAGTCCTGACTGGCATGACGCTTTTTCTTGTCATGCTATTTCCCCGGAGCACGCCTTATCAATACCCCGTATAGCACCGTCTTATCGATAGGTCTTGTTCCAGGCAACTCATTGAATAGTATGAGGATTTTGACGAGGATGCTCAACCACGATTTTCTTTCTGTCTGGGCACCCAGGTCTAAATGATGAACAGTTCGACATTTCCCCAGGACACTGTCAAGTTGCGAGCGTTATTCTCGATCTAGCATTCAAAAGGCAGCTTCGCAGATGTGGCCGGTGAAATCACAGGACGTTGTCGCTAATAACAAACATTATATTACTATAATAGTCCCGGTTTGCTCCAACCGCCTCCACTCTCCATGTTGAGCTGCTCCACAAGAGACTGCGATCGCGTGAATCAACAGTTTGCTTGATTGTTCATGAAAAATTCGCAGCAATGTTACCATGTGTGATGCAGCAACAATGTAGAAGCTCTGATCAAGCTCGTTCAGATTCTCTCGAGAAAGATCTGTTTGAAGAGCCTCGACGATTGCATCCGGATAATGATGCTTAATCCGAAACCTCGCCTCTAGCATTATGCCGAGACGGACCCAGAGTACCACCCTTAAAGCAACGTCAGCCATCAAATGGGATACCGCCGTGTCTTGGCTCGGTATGCAACGTGGGAGGCGGCACAGAGAGAGGCCACACAGCTTCTGCGTAGGGGCTGCTCCGTCCTGGTCCGAAGTACGGAGTATACATGCGTGGTTTTACGTCGCTTCGCCTTGGCTCTTGCACCAGCGCTTTTCAATTGATTAGTTGGGGGATTCAATGGAGACAACGCTGCGGAAGTATAGTCTGCATGCATCGGGGAAGAGTCGCAAAGAAGGAGGCATTTCACCCCTCAGCTTCATTCGCTTTGCAAGACGTCTTATGCTTGGGCCCCGAAGACGAGACTCACCGACATGAGCTGCACGCATCCGCCGTCCTTGAATGCAGTAGGCAGTCCTTCATCGCCGCAGGACTCGATCAACATCACGTACCTATCAAAATGTTTTTTACCTTGAGAATGCCGACGTTCAGATCAAGCCAGTAACTTCTCTAGCCCACGCGATCAAATTATCGCTTCAGCGCGCATCATACTCGAGGCCTGATCTGCGGTCAAGTGTTATTGGTTTCGTGACGAGCTTCAACGGCCATCAACGAGGACACGTACTATTGATGACAGAGAGCTCATCGAAGAGAGAATGGCTTACCTGAGTCGTCGATAGTTGACGACTGGTCCGTTACGGCTTCGGTCGCGCTTGGGTATTGGCTACTGTTGAGAAATGTGGATGATTGAGCTGATCAATTCACGAGCTTGATCATCACATGAAAGCACACCAGCAGGCTCTAGCTTGGTGCGAATACATACTCGGGATCACAGAACTTTGTCCTGAGGCTGACCAAGTTTCTTGATAATGCGGTTGAAGCCACGAGAAGGCTTGCAAATTTCCGTGGCTTATTCGGTGTGCAAACTGTATTGAAAGCACGTGATCAGACTAGTAGCGCCACAAGCCCCTAAGGCGCCCCAAGTCCGCAAGCCTCAGGTGCAAAATCTATATTTGGGTTCTTTGCGCACGACGGTCTTGCACAGCCTCCGAGGCGATGAGGCTTCGCCGTGGCAGCGACTGTTGTCATAGCACGGCACGGCAACTCTCTTTTTTTTTTTAACCTTCCTGAAAGGGAAAATCGAGGGAAAACCGAATGGCGGGAGAATCTCGTAGGCAAGAGGCTTGGCCAGACACGCCGCGTCGTCTCGTCCCGTCAACGATTTCTCTCCATGGCCTCATTGATGGTGCGGACTTAGACATGAGTCGTCTAGTTCCCCCAATCTGCGCCATACTCTATTGGCCCCTGGCCCCAGTGATGAAGCGTCATCTCTTTCTAGCTGGGGCAGCCGGCGCGAACACGCACTGAACGGCAGACGGGAAAAGTTTTCACCCAGGGCGATCAGTGGATTTGAAAGGAGCGAAGTTATGCGTGCCTCCAATTTCTTCCCCGGGGGGGAGGCGAAAATGAAGACGAATGTCGCGCCCGCGTTTCCGAATCAAACTTGAACACTCTTCCCCGCACCAATAGACTTCGTCATTTGGCTGGATTTCAGTGGCAATGTTATCGCGCGGTGACACATGGCGTCATGTTGAACAGGGAAGGCACCAGGAAAGGATGTGGCGTTCTTTCACGTCCGGTCTGAAACGCGTAGTCCATGTTCGCATTGTTAGGACACGTCACTCTAGCGCGTGCGGGCGGGAAAAGCGTCTGTGGCTGGCGGCCAATTTTTCGAAGCGCAGCAGGGCGAAGCGCAGCACACGGCGTCAGCAAAAAGTGCGAATGGACGGCGCAGCGGGAGGATGGGCCTCATCCCACGCGAATGATAGGCCGTCATCACTGCTGCTTTCTGGAAGAAAACGGAGAAAAGGAGGTGCTGACAAGAGGGCTGGGCCGGGTTTGGGCTGTGACCAACAATAGCCAAGACACCGCTAGAGCTATACGGCCTTGGGACCCCACCCTTCTCTTCCCGGCTCGTGGATTTTTAGGGATTCAGGCAGGGATAGGGATGCTGTCATCCATCACTGCGCCACGTCCTGTGTGTCGTGGCCCGCCGCAGCAATATGCGGCGTCAGGCGCGGCCTTGCTTGTTGTCGTGGGTGGCTTGTCATGTTTATATTGGACGTCTCATGCCGACCTGTTGCTTGTGTCAATCACTTACTTCCTGTGCTCCCTCCCTGTTCACGTTGCCGACCAACTCACTCGTTTCACCGACGTGGGAGGTGAGAAAAAGGAAAAAAGAGAAATCCAAACGTGTCTCCCTTTTCCTATTCCCGCCATTTATACACGTTGAATCCGGATCATCATCACATTGCTTTGACACAGCAATACGAGAATTCGACCGAAAGAAGCAGTCAAACATACCAGACGCAGCCAGAGAAACATCATGGGCGCCGGACGATTCGTTTGCGTGGCCTTGCCGCTGGTGCTGACCACAGCAGCCATCATCGCTCTCCTCGTCGCCACGTTGTCGGGCGTCACACACACCAAATTATGGTTGTTTGAGGTGGACACGACGAACGTGAGCATCAGCGTCAACGATATTGCGAGCCTTGCTGGAAGGATCATCGGCGGTCGTCAGCTCCCGCAAATAATTGGCAACATCAGCGCTGCTGACTTGGGTCTGGCCAACAAGTACGAAGTCAACCTCTGGGGGTACTGCACCACCACCATCGACGGCCGAAGAGAATGCACAAAAGCTCAATTCGACTGGGCGAGCAGTGCTCTCAACACCAGCTTCATCGAGCAGCTGACGACTTTGCCTGGTGTGACGTTCAAGATTCCCAACGAGATCAAGTCGGCCCTGGAAACCTTCCGCACCGTCACCAAGTATACCGAAGTCGCCTTCATTGTTGCCCTCGTCGCTCTGGGCCTCGAGCTGGGCATTGGCATTTTTGCCAATTTCTCCCGCGCCGTGTCCTGTTGCACCTGGCTCTTTGCCGCCATCGCGACCATCTTCGTAGGCATCGCCGCCAGTCTTGCAACGGCCATGGCCACCGTCGTTGTGGCTGCCATTGACAGCACCGCCAAGGCATATGGCGCCAGGGGCACTGTCGGCGGGAATTTCCTCGCAGCCGCCTGGGTCGCCACCGCCTTTGCCATTGGCGCCGTCGTCTTCTGGATCTTCACCATCTGCTGCTGCAAGCCCGACCACTCTCGCAAGATGGGCCGCACGCGATTCCTAGACAAGACTGACGACAATGAGAAGATGTCCCAGCAGGAGCCGTACCGACCCGTCAGCGGAAATAATTACGACATGCACGGTGCCCACAACAACGGCGTCTACGACTCCACCACGCAACAATATCACCACGACGCCTCTGGCGGCACAGCGTACCCTGCTGGTAATGGCCGAACAGACATGGCCTACGAGCCATACTCCCACCGGGCATAAAAAAGACCGTGGGAAAGCACGACGCTGACGACGCTTTGAGACGCTGTTTCTCTGCCTGATATTCTATTTATCTTTACCTTGCAAGAAGCCATCTTGCACACCTAGCATGACGTTCTAGCCTGTGAAGTAGCAGTTCTCCACATCTGCTACTTCCGACCTTGGCATTATTGCCGGCGTCCGTGGCGCCGTTGACGAGGAACACATTGGATTGACGCCGGTTGAGGGTTAATGGGGAGGGTCTGGAGCATGCATGTGAGCATGCCTCGATGAGTACATGACGAATGTGCAAACATTTACCTCCAGCTTGTTCAGGAGGCACTTTGATAGAATTAATTTGATACCACGCACAAAATAAAGAGTGTCCATGTCAAATGCGTCATGTTTGTTGTGACGTTGTTGCCCGCCTCAGCTAGGATGACCTGATTTCAGTGCCAAAAAGTCCCCCTTTTGCCGTGTTCACACCTTGATCATCGCCTACACGCGGTAAACCTAACAAATATATGGGTTGCCATGCCAAACGGAACATATCCACACCATCCACCGAGGTATAGGTACCAGCACGGAAGAACTGAAGCGTCATCTCGGCAAGACCGTCGAACAACATTGACAGATGTTTCAACAACGGTACAAGGTCGGGTCCGAATTTGGGAACAACGTCGTGATGAAGTACCAATTCTACCCCAGATCGCCTCTTCTCAGCCAGCCCGCTGCTGCTGCTGCTGCAGTCGCACCCGCCCGCACCAAGTGCAATCGGGCGAAGATCGGCTGATCATTAGTCGCCAAATCCTGCGTCCGCATTCCTTCCCTTGCAAGATCCAGGATCGTGCAGTTGATTATTGCACCATATTCGACTACGAGGAGGTCAAGCCATCCGTATCTTCATCTTCGCCTGGTCGATATTTCCACTCGCAATCGATTTCATGGCCTGGCCTTCAGTTCCAATCTCGCCAGTAATTTCGCTTTTGAAACTCTCCTGCCAAACACAGGCTCTGTTCACAACCCTGCTTATATGTCAAAAGCTTCTTGAGTGGGAAGACTTCTGATGATTATATTCTCGAGCCTTGCAGAAGCTCGTAACGTGGAAATTGACTGCGGAGCCGATCAAAAGCCATGCAACATAGATTAACGAGAGAGGAAAGAGTCAAAGCTGCTACGAACCGCCGTCGGCCAAGTGACGAAACAAAGACTTTCCCTTCCGGTTAAGGTCCTTCATGCCGCGATCATGCATTGAGAGTGCTTCGCGACAACAGCGAAGTAGACAAGATTTCGTGAATTGATTTAGTCAAGTGGCTGAGATAAAATCAAAGATGCAGGTCCTCGATCTAGATACTCTGTGCTCCGAATGACTTGCAATCTACGTGCTTGGAGTAGAGGAGGGCGTCCCAGGTCCAGCTGCACACCTACTTGGATGTTTGGGGAAGAGAACACGGGGGCTTAAATAAAGGCGGCAACCAGAATCTCGAAAGTAAGGGTATTGTAAAGGTATAATAATAACAATAAAGCTGCAATATAAGGTCATCTAGAAATAGTCCAGAGATAGACCACAGGCAACGCGATAAAAGCCTTCTTTCACCGCGGTCGCCACAAAGAGCTGCGCAGAGATTGGAGGCTGTACAGCATTAGGATTAACGGGGACGATGGTTAGGGTGGGTCGCAGATAATCCCGACAAAATTTACACAAGCAGGCCTTACTTCTTCTCTCCTCTACCGTTTCTCGATAACGTCCCCGCTCGATGATTGCGTTTTCCCCCCGTGGCTTTACAATTTCAGCCTCAAACTACGGAGTGTTAGACGGCAACCAAGTCACTTGCGCATGTGTCCCCTGCGTCACGCCAGCACTTCCGACCACAGTCCAAGTCAGTCTGATGGAGCTCATTGAAAAATAGCAAGTCCTCCGAATGGCCAACACGGTAGTCCCAACAATCAGATCCTTTCCAGCTCGCGAACCAAACTAACAGACCTCTCACCGTGTTGAGACGTCCTCTGTCAAGCTTCGTAGACGAAGTGCGCATGTCCCCATCACGGCAGCAACAGTGTACACTTCCCCTGGCCACAAGGCGTACGTTCTCGCTGGGGAGCATGGCGTGCTGGCAGTGTACAACACCGAGCGGTGTCTGCACCGCGTGGACATTTTCGCGGACCAGCCGATCCATGGGCTGAGTTTGCAAGGACGGAGGGTGCTCTTGTGGGGGGCCTGTTCTGTCGCTCTGCTGGATGTCGGCTTGGATGATGGCGATGTGTCCGCTGGGCCGCCGAAGGTGCTAGCGAGGGGACCTGCGCCGGACTGGGTCCACGATGGTCTCGTGGCAAGTTGGGATGAGGACCTTGTTATGCTCGTCAATGCGCATAACGAGGTTCTGCGGATGAAGTCGGTCGGGGGGCGACTGATCACAGAGGGGCATGCGGTGTCTCCCTTGAGGACGATGCTGTACGCGGCTCGCATGGCCTGGTCGTCAGGGGAAAGCGTGCTTGTCGCGGCGGGCACAGTCTTCGGAGACATTTTGGTATGGAAGGGCGTGGATGATGAGACGCCCACTGTGCTTGCTATCCTTCGAGGCCACGAGGGCTCCATCTACGGCGTGGACATATCGTCCGAGTTTTTGCACCGCGGGAAGGCTATGCGACTGCTCATAAGTTGTTCGGACGACCGGACGATCCGCGCGTGGGACATCAGCACAGAACGCGTGCTTCAACCGGATGTGCGAGACACTGGATTCAATCACGGCTCCATCGAGGGGTGCGCGACAGCGGATGCAAACAAGGACAATGTTATCCCCGTGGCCGTAGCCATGGGACATGCTTCACGCATATGGGGCGTCAAGTTTGCCATGACTAGGCATGGAATGTTTGTCTACTCCTTCGGCGAGGATGCCACGGCGCAAAAATGGCAGTTGGATTTGGAAACAGGCACGTTCGTTCAAAGTCGGACATACGCTTTGCACGACGGTAAGCACCTTTGGGCGCGCAGCGTCCATGTCGACGGCGCAGTCAGGATCTTGACGGGCGGCGCGGACGGCAAGATAAGTCTGATAGAAGAAGCTGTGGGAGCAAGTCTCACGGCACAATTGTCGCTGTCGGAGCGAGAAGTTCTATCTCGCTATGACTTTGCGCGGAGGGACACGATGCTGGCTGTCACCAACTTCGGCCGCCTGTTTCTGGGTGACCTTACGCGGAACACGTGGAAGGAGATCATGGTGCAGCGGGATGACCTGAGAGGATGTCATGTCCTCCGAAGCATCGGACATGACGCTATTGTCATGGGCACTACGGAAGGAAATGTGTATTTCTGGAACATGGCAAGCAGAGCCATATCCATTTGCGCCCGTGTGCTCGGGCGTATCGTAGAGATTTCCCGCATCTCCGATGTCGACGACGATGGGGCTGTCGAAGTGGTGGTTCATGTGTACGGATCACCTTGCTCGACAGTTCTGACGCTGGACGTAGCGACAGGTCTTCCAGTACATGAGGCTCGAGTCAGGGAGCTTGATGAGAGATTCGTTCCCGTCTCCACTGCACGACTGGACAACTTCCTGATCATGGGTTCTCGGCATGGCTACATAGCCCTACTGACATTGCAAAACGAGGGCTGGTCGCATAATTTCTCAGTCGCCACGCACTCCCGAAATGCAATCACGAGCATCGTGCCTCTTCCTCCAGGAGCCGAGAAGCAAAGCAGGTATATACTTGCAACCAGCCGCGATGGCATGTATAGGATCTACAAAGTTGACGCGAGAGATCTGACGCTTCTGCACGAGACGGCGCCGCCGTTTGGGCCCATGATAGAAGGCGCGTGGTTCACGGCCGATCCGATGCCAGAGCTTCTTCTTTATGGATTTCGCAGCAAAAGATTCGTCGTATGGAACGAGTCGAGGAGGCAGGAGGTCGTCTCGGTGGACTGCGGCGGCGCACATCGCACGTTCCGACTCTGGCACGGTACTGCCGACGCCGAGCAACTCAGGTTCGCCTTCACAAGGGCCTCGAGGCTGTTGGTGCACTCGCAAAACCGAGTGGAACACAGGAACATCAAGTCCGGTATGCACGGGCGCGAGATTCGTGCTCTGAGCTGCAACGGGCGCCTGGTTGCGTCCGGTGCGGAGGACACGTGCATCAGGATATGGCAACATACGGATGGAGCTGCAGACGCAAGTCCCACGGCGTTTCGGAGTTTGGCGTGCATGAAGACCCACGTCACGGGCATACAGAAGCTTCACTGGTTCGAGGCAGATTATCTATTGAGCGGCGCCGGCAATGGAGAGCTGTTCGTCTGGAGAGTGCGGCGACTGGACTCGGCGTACAGCGGCCTGGCGGTCGTGCGCGAGGCAACACTAGTAGATGCGAGCCCGATGAAGGACCTGCGCATCATGGACTTTGACGTGATGAGACTGCGGGGCGCCATGATTGTCTCTCTGGCCTTTTCCAACTCGGTCCTGAAGACTTTCGAGTACAATGACGGTGGCGGGTTCAAGCTGCTCTCGTCGGGTAGCTATACGGGCGCGTGCCTCACCCAACTGCGGTGCCTGCACCAGGAGGACACTGATGGGCTCGTCATCTTGACAGCCTCGACAGACGGGCATCTGGTCCTTTGGCGGACGAAGATGGAAGCCATGGCCACGACGAACAGGTACGAAGCCGTGGCGGCGACGGCGGTGCACCAGAGCAGCATCAAGAGCCTCGACATGATCAGAGACGGTAACGTGTACAGAATCTTGACGGGAGGTGATGACAATGCCATCGGCATCACGGTCCTGAAATCGACAGCCTTCGATATGCAGGAAACGTCTTATGAGTTTGCTGCCCCAGTGCTTGTTCACGGAGCCCACGCAGCCGCCGTAAATGGCGTCACAATGCTGGCGGTGGACAATGAAGAAAGCCTCGGGGTGAGCGTCAGTAACGACCAACGGATCAAAGTCTGGCGCATAGGCCGTGGCAGACCCAGTCTCATGGCCTCGGCCTGCAGCGGCGTGGCAGATGCTGGTGACGTCGCTGTGATCGATAGAGGACTGTTGGTGTTGGGCGGAGTGGGAGTCGAGACATGGAGAGTAGAGACGGAGAAGGGGAGGGGGATGGAGTCATGCCATGACTGACAATGTCGTGGAGCGGTGCCATCGGTGTGGCGTTCAATCTAATCAATGGACTTGACGGCGCACATCTATCTGCATATGTAGATGCATCCCGTCCTTCTGGTGCTTATCGGAGATTTGGGGATGTGCCATGGGCCATGGCTGCCGATTCGATGAAGGCATCACTCACTATTACGACTACCTTGTTCTTTGTGCGTGGTCCGCATGAGTGTGGCCCGAACCCTCATTCGCCGGCTAGATCGCAGAAGGGACAAAGACTTGTTTGTCTCGTGTGCGACACAACGCGCGACGCAAGCCTGGTTTGCGCAGCCGACCTCGGTCGCTTTTCTCGGACGGGACGGCGATGAAGACGACGGGAGGGCAGAGTGCGGAGCGTACATTCAATACCACCTTACTCCGTCTCGATCAAGGAAACCCAAAAGGGCGAGCAGCGCCGTCACACACACACACACAGACGTAAGATTGGGATGGTCAGACACATGAAGATGACTGAGACATTGCTGCTCAGGCCGCAGAAGCAGCCACCTCCGCCATCCTTGCTTTTTTCTCCTTCATCGGCTGTACGTTCGCTTTCGCGGAACGTCGTCACATCGGCTCCCCTGCCCTCTCCCATGGCGTCGCGCAGCATCGCACAAGGCAGGGAGCACCAAGTGCTGACTGTTTTCTCGATGGCCTTCGGGACTCCTTTGACAAACAACAGATTTCGTGTCTGGCGGGGTTGGACCTGAGACCGGGCAAAAACACACCAGTCATCCTGGCAGCCGAGCAAATAGCGTTCAGATCCCTACCACGGATGCAAGGCCGTGACAGCAAAGAGTCGCAATGGACGCCATGCGAGCTGTGCAACCTCGTCACAATTCTGGCAGTACATTAAGAGAGCAGCTGCCGCTTCTCACCCCGCAGATGCAGAAACAAGACAGACCGGCAACAGGATCGACAGTCGCGCCTTCCGTCTCCTCTGCCCTCCCCCGCGGTGTCATCTCACCCCTCCTCTTCCATCTCGGCCTATTCGGCGACCAACACGCATCTCCGCACACAAATAAAATCAAGCAGCATTGAAAATCCCTCAGCCAACCATTTTTCCTGACTTTCTTTTTTCATTGATCCTTCATTGATCCGCGCAGCTATTGTACTTGTCGCTTGCTAGTTTTTTCGTCCCCAGACATTTCTCCATCTACCGAGACACCATGAGGGTTTTGGCTGTGCTCTTAGGCACTGTGCCCATTACGCTCGCCTTCGCATCTCCGATAGGTCCTAGAGGACCTTGCGCCGAAGTGAGTGTCAGCTTCGCAACGCCATCCCGCTTCCTACGGGCTTTTGATTGACGTACAGACGCTAGCACCTGGTTGATGCTATTCTCCTGGGCAGAGAGGATCCTTCCATATGCTGCCCGTACGGCCAGTGCATTCGTGACGTGGTGGTGTCAGTTGGTTGAGCCATGTTCTCGGGCCGCCGCGACATTTTATTGCGATACACAACAACTTCTACCTTTTGGAATTGTTTGCTCTACCTTCGTTTTTTCAACTTCCTCTGCACATATCATCGACATAGCATTGGCGTTTCGGTATTCACTTGAAGGTTTTTTTTTTTTTTTTTTTGGCTCGGCATACCAAACTTTTTTGGCAAACCTTGGTTCGAGCGATGTATCGGGCTCCGGCCGAGCGGGATGAAAAAGGAAACCCAAACTAGGTTTCATCCACCCGTAACGCGCGGCGGAAAGATGGTGGAGAGACGGCCGGATATAAGATTGATTCTGCACATTTACGAACGACACGACATAAGGGCTTAACAGGCCAGGCATTCGAAGGAAACCTTCCCCCAGGAAGGAAAAGACAAGTTTTTACTCAGCCAGCAGTGCTGTATGAACAGAGAGATTTTTGCCATTAGACAATGTTGATATATGGACAAGACATAATTTGAAGTTTATGATCATGATGACCCGTTGCTTCCCCGCGGCACTGCTCTGTTTCATCAAGAGCTGTGGAACGGTATCCACCGGCTCAAGCGAAGGTTTGGTATTGACACTCTGGTCGTACCGAGCTTTCATACCGTGCGTCGACAAGGCGCTCGTGGCGCATTACCGAAATCAATGACGAAAGGCGACCTGGAGTCGTTTCAAGCCGTGTGATGCGCGAGTCAGACATGCATGCTGGGCTTTGCACTTTGGAAAGCACATATCACATCGTGAGACGAAATACGGAGTATCAGATGGTCCCAGCTGGGCTTGTAGCATTGCTTGCCTTATGGAGGCCGTACGAAGTAAGCGTCGACAAACCGAAGTGGCGGTGCAAGGCCATCTCGTCTCGGTTGTGTTAGCAGGATGCTGGTGAGTCATATAGTGTGGACAATGGTCAACTCGGCGGACAGTACAGTCAACCTGGCAGTTGGAAAGGACACGAGATGCATTTCTCTTGCAGGTGCGTCGGATCTCCAACGGGCAATGCGCACGGACGGGTGTGGTCGTGAAGCCGCTGGCGACACTATCGTCATTGGACCGGCTACGAACTGGCGTTTCTAGTCCCGAGCTTTGATTGGTGCGCTTGGGGAGCTTGCACTGGTCTCCGCATTTCAAGTCACCGGCCCTCATATCATGCTTTTGACGTGGGCGGCGGCGGCGGCGAGTATAGGCAAGAGAGCATGGGCTTGAATGCTTTATCACAACGGGCTTGGGAGTTATAAGGTCGGGCCGTACGTTGCTGCTGAAGTTCCACTTTTTTCCTCATTCACGGTTCTTCAATACAGAGTACAGTGCCTATTGGTGCTGGCTTGCAGGTGCTTAATAGAACGAAGCAGACAGCACCTCGCGAGGTATACCATCTTGGTTGTTGCGGCCATGGTCGCTGCGACGGTCGAGCCCAGAGCAAGTTCGGGCGTGCTCAAGCCCAACATTGGCGTGTTCACGAACCCGAAGCACGAGCTCTGGATCAACGAGGCCGAGCCTTCCGTCGAGAGCGTCGCTGTCGGCGCCGACTTGAAGCATGGCGAGGTGACAGTTGCTATTCGGAGCACTGGCATTTGCGGGTAAGAAGACGTGCTTTGGACCGTCCACTCAGGCAGCATCTTACGTGTCACTGTCATCTCTGCGCAGGAAGCGACTGACGCTGCTGCTGGGACCAGGTCCGACGTGCACTTCTGGCACGCTGGGTGCATCGGCCCCATGGTCGTCGAGGGCGACCACATCCTCGGCCACGAGTCGGCGGGCGACGTCATTGCCGTGCACTCGTCGGTGACGCATCTCAAGGTCGGGGATCGCGTGGCCATCGAGCCCAACATCATCTGCAACGGCTGCGAGCCGTGCCTGACGGGCCGGTACAACGGCTGCGAAAAGGTGGCCTTTCTGTCGACGCCGCCGGTGCCGGGCCTGCTGCGCCGCTACGTCAACCACCCGGCCATCTGGTGCCACAAGATTGGCGGCATGTCGTATGAGAACGGCTCGATGCTCGAGCCGCTGAGCGTGGCCCTGGCCGGACTGCAGCGCGCCAGGATGCAGCTCGGGGACGCCGTGCTGGTCTGCGGCGCCGGGCCCATCGGGCTCATCACCCTGCTGTGCTGCGCGGCTGGCGGCGCGAGCCCCCTCGTCATCACGGACATCTCGGAGAGCCGACTCGCGTTCGCCAAGGAAATCTGTCCCCGCGTCACGACGCACAAGATTGAGCGGGCGTCGCCCGAGGACACGGCCGCCGCCATCGTCAAGGCCTTTGGAGGCGTCGAACCGGCCCTCACCATGGAGTGTACCGGCGTGGAGAGCAGCATCAACGCCGCCATCTGGGCCACCAAGTTTGGCGGCAAAGTCTTCATCATTGGCGTTGGCCGTGACGAGATCAGCCTGTCCTTCATGCGGGCCAGCGTACGGGAGGTCGACATTCAGCTGCAGTACCGGTATTGCAACACTTGGCCGCGCGCCATCAGGCTCGTCGAGAGCGGCGTCATCGATCTCTCAAGGCTGGTGACGCATCGTTTCACATTGGAGGAATCGTTGAAGGCTTTCGAGACGTCGGCGGATCCCAGAAGCGGCGCCATCAAGGTGCAGATCCAGAGCTTCGACTAGGCTGAGGGCATTCCTGCGTCGTTGGGCTCTCATTGACCGAGTACATTGTTTGCCGCAGTACAGGTTCCGAGCTGCCACGTGCCGTAAAGGTGTTGAGCAGCGGATCAAAAGGGCAGAAGGCGTCAGAAACAGCGCGTGGTCGATGATAATTTCCGTGTGACGCTGGAGGCCATACAAGCTGTCATGTGCGATCTGATCCTCTGGTGTTCATAAGCAAAGCAGAAAAGTTGTTGATAAAAAAAAAAACAATAGAGTCCGTCCCGGTGCAGATTGGCATGACTGTGCCCCTTCATGCTTGAGAAAAACATGTTTCAAGCGGGAGAAACAAGGGCCTCCCGCAAGCTCCATCCCAGCAGGCCCAAGTGGTTGCCGCGCAGGTCTACAACAATCAGGCCACCCCGATACGGCCTAGCGTCAAAGCGACCGCGCCCAACCACCGCCCAGCGCTCACGACTTCTCCCGAAGCTTCTTTTTTTTCTTCCCCGTGTGTCCCCCTCGTACCTCTTGGACTCCTCAGCCGACGCAGCCATCAATTCGCAGCCGTCTCTCTCTGCCCACGATGACCACGTCGCTCGCCCGCCCCGTGCTTCGCTCGCCCGCCCTCCGAAAGGCAGCATCCCGTCGCTTCGAGAGCACTGCCACGAGCAAGGCCACCGACGCAGCCAAGAACACCGTCAGCAGGGCGCAGCAGGGTCTCTCGCGGGTCACCAGCGCTGCTGGGCCTGCCATTGCCGGCGCCGCGAGGGGCGTCGGTAATGCTCTGGGCAAAATTGGCGGCCGGACTGGGCGCATTGTCGGCTTCCTCGAGCGTGAGTCGCCAGAGCTCAGCTGCGCGCGGGCAATACAACAAGAACGGATGGGCTGATGAGCAACTCAATGCAGGTCAAACTCCTTTCGTCGTCTACTACTCCAAGGTCGGCGCCGAGCTGGCCAAGATAGTCTTCCACGGCCAGAAGATGAGCCCGCCGTGAGTCCCTGCCCTCATTGCAACGACAAGTCGCAGTCCGCCGAGATTAGCTGCCGACCATGTACTGATTCCCCTTCTCCCTGGCGATGCAGTCCCGTGGCCACTTTCCAGAACTTCTACCAGAACCTGTGGAAGTCCTTCCAGAATCGAACCTTATTCTCGTCTCCCCAGAACCTTGTTCAGCAGGCCCGCAACCTCAGCAACGCCCAGCTCATCGCCGGCGGCGTCGTGGCTGCAGAGTGTCTCGGCTTCTTCACCGTTGGCGAGATGATCGGCCGCTTCAAGATTGTTGGCTATCGCCGCGAGACGGGGTCGCACCATTAATCACACGAATCATTGAAAGAACAGAACGCAGACTGGACCGCACAGCCGTCTTCAAGCCATGCCCATAATGCTTCGGGTCTTACAAAAAAGAAGAAGGGAAAAGAAAAGGGTCCTTGGCAGACATGCTACGAGCAGATAGAAAAGGCTGCGTACACGTACAAACGTGCGTATACTTGTGGCCTGTGGTATTGCCACAGACAGGACAATGTGTTGGGAGGAATTTTCTTTGTAATCTTGTACATCAACCGCATTGCCACGGCGCACGTCCAAGGCAGCAATAGAACAGAGCACACTTGCCGCTATGACAGACCAGTGTGTCACACATGTGTGCATGTAATGCAGAAGCGAGCATCTCGTCCCCCGTTTCGTAGACGTGACAGTATAATAACACGCAGCAGGGTGAATCAGCTAGGTCAAGCATCGTCGAGCCCATAACTAGATCTAGCTGGAAGAAGTGTCAAAACCTGCATGATACGAAAGCAGCTGACATGTCCTCCACGCGGTCATCTCGCCATATCACCTACTCAGACGATATTCAACCGCTCACACCCAACCAACGAAGCCCATCACACCCAAAATAGGAACGCACCTGCTCCTTCACAAAGTCTCATGAGTAAAAATCAAACTCGGAGCCAACAAATCCCTTACAGCATTCACACCGTCCGCCAACGACGACACAACAAACACTCATAGCAGCGAGCTCTCTTAAGGCATCAGGGGCCAGTATGAACGCTTTCCACGTTGTGATTAGCATATTCAGTTGCGTTCCCCAAGATGAGGCACACCCTCAAGCAGAAAAAACTTCCGCCTCAAAGCCACGCAGCACAGACGGAGCTCCTTGCAGGTGAATCAACCTGACTGCTCACACCTCGTAACATCCCGCCGCCAACTCACATGGGATCAGACTGCTCGTCGTTAAGCAGGCGACAGTTCCGCCATGTGAGACGAAACCGACCAGTAAACTATACACTGTAAATCCAGCATCCCCACCAAGCTCATACACGCTCGACAGCCGCTTAGTAAACCCTGGGACTGAAGATGCCACTACTGCGCGTCGATAAGCTCAACAAACAACAAAACCACAGCACACAAACGCGGGCTAATAGCTCAAGGTGCTCTAACCGCATGCTTATGCCAGGCCCCCTTTTGGCGCGCTTACGTGCTATCGTCTCTGTTATCAAAGGCCCTGGGCTTGAAGATGAACTTGTGGAATTTAGCTTAGTAAAATTTCACTCGCCACTGACCAGTTAGCATCTCTAGTTGGCTCCGGATGCCATCATATTACTGCTTTGAAAACCATGGTCGTTTTTGGGCAGACTCGATAGATCGTGTCGGTGTCCATCGTGCTAAGTCTGGAGGCGCTCTTGACAGGCCAAGATGAGGCTACTTTCAGTGGTCAATGCCTTGTGAACGGGTGCTCGAGCGGCCTAGTACAGAGCTGAATGTTGAATTATCATTCTTCAGGTATGCTTGTGCCTTCTATATACGTTGCCGTTCGTGTCGAGTTCGAGTCCATTCGAGATCGCAGCATCTCGAACCTGCTTCTAGGAGAGCATTGCTCGCTGCAAAGTTCATTACGTCATCGACAGACCGTGACGGCAACCACAGCCACTAAGGTTGTCTGCAAAACCTTGGTTTGGATGCGCGCATCACCAAACAGTGCTTGCTTTGCATTACTTCGTTGGTGCTTCGTGGCGGTTCCGCCATGTCCCCAGGTCGCTAATCTTACGCAGCCCGCTTTGTTGTGATAACTTGTTCTGCTTTCATTTTGCTAAAGGTAGATTTTGGAGAAGAACTCCACAGAACCAAAACGCAGGAGCACCATAAATAGGGTATCACATTTTAGGAACAGGATCTGGAAGCCCTTCCCCCCTCCCTGGGCCCATATTGCATTTGAACAGTCATAAGAAAAGAACAACCCTCCTCACGTGGTCCATCCAATGGCGCACGCCATCGAGTAATCAGTATGCCGACTATACTTCTGGATTAAATGTATTTCTAGGTGGGATGTCGTGAGCCAATAGTTTTGTCTAAGGGCAAACAAAATATCAACTCCTAGTGAACAATACTTAGCAATGCAAAGGAGGTCTCGAAACGCCGTCAACATACCGTGGTCGTGTGGTACAGACACACGGCAGGGTGAAAATCTGGAGAAAAATCTATCAGCAGGCAGTGACAGGCCAAGGTTATACATATTGTGCCAGTACGAGCCTGCTTGCCTGGTTTGTTTGTGTGTTTCACTGAAGGCTTGACTTTGAGCTGATGCGAAATTCAAATTTTTCCGCCTTACGCAACGCCCCAAGTCGAGTTCAGAGAAGCCCGGACCTGAGAGCACCTCGCTACTAGAATCATGGTTTTCTCGCAGTCCAAATGTGCCTGGATATAGTTCGATTAGCATGATCTCGGTGCAAAAAGCAGCATACATTCCACCATTTGTCCGGCAGCAGCGAAAGCTCACATTTGCAGATAACCGCGGAAACGCAAGGTACAAAGTTCATCTTTGACGGCTTGGCAGAGTGCCTTAACCTCCTCTTGTTGCATACCCAATCCGTCTATCATGGGCATCAAGCTCATGGCCTCCAAACCCTTAGTAAGGCATAAATTGAACCATTTCGCTACCTCTTTCTGGTGCTTATCATCGGACCAGGGGCTCACATCGCACTTGACGATTTCTTCTTCAACATCAACGAAACCCGACTTAAGAAATCTCGTTCGAATTTGATCCGAGTCAACCATCGCGGTACGATGAAAGCCTTCCAGAGCTTGAAGTAGGAGATGTGACCATCTGTTCCAGGCAGATTCAATGGGGATGTTGTTATCTTCCCATCGAGGCGTCCAATCAATCTCAACCTGTTCCAGTCTTCCCGAATTGCTTCTCAAATGTCTATGTGCCAATCAGCTTGCGGCTACCAAAATGGCTCCCCTGGATCCATTATCATATCCGTATTTTCATGCTTACTTGAATATATTTTCATAGATTTGACTCCACGAGTTCGTTGCAATGCTTCCAAATAACAGCCTCAGGTGAATGAAATCGCATTGCATGGGCAGCGGATCCCAAGACTGCTGCTCTATGTCGAATTGCATCGTTGTCACTCCTTGAGGGATACTTTTTCCCGTCAGTGTCGACTAGGTCAACGCGATGTGCGAAGGAACTCACTACGGAGGCTGGATCCGGTTGAGGTCGACAGCCACAAGAATCGGGCGCGTAGGAAGTCTTGCCATTATCAGCTTTCCTGTCACGTACGGCCGAGGCCGGAGACGACTTTACCTCTCGGCTACGTGAAAAGCCCAGATTCCAGTACCGGTGCCCAAATCGAGGATCCGAAGCGGCTCGACGGCACTTGGAGGCGAGGAAAACTTCATCAGTTCACCTCTCCGAGCTTCCAGGAAGAATTTATGAAGGAGGTCCATTCGGTTGAGTTCCTCCTATCAAACCGAATTGAAAGGCCAAGTTAGAGATGATCTAGTACCAGACACGCGAAACTTACTTGATCTAGGGGGAACAGGTATTTTTGCGGATTGTGTGTCCCATAATGTCGTCCGTGTACCCAAACAGTTGGAAGAATGAGCGAAGCAGGTCCTGAAGCACTACAATGGTTTGGATCAGTTTCGGTCAACTGGGATCGAGCGTGCCGAAGTCGCGATGCAGTCATGCGCTGCTTCGATACCCCATACCTTCCCCCTGACATTCTGACAGTATAACTTGACGGGCCCCCGGATTGAGAACTGGTCGATATGCAAGAATTTTCCACTGGTTGCGATTGTCTCTCGGGCTGAGACCGGGATTGGGCGTCTTGAAACTATCGTAAAATGCTGCAAAAACATAAATCGAAGACGGAAAGCGGATCACGTCCGATTGGATGAGAAACGACACGTGTCGAGGATGAAGTACGCCCTTAAAGGCTGTCATGTAGCCAGGCGAGCGCTCCAGTGTGCGATGTTGAAATGACAAGTTCAAGAAGGCAATGGGATGAGAAGAGTACAGAAGCTGGACGAGACAGACGCATACTATGATGCTCGGCAGGGCAGCTGAAAACAACAAGTGTATTGGGGTATCAACAACCTGGCGGCTGGGGAAACGTCAGATAGCGGTCTAATGGAGACAAGAAAGGGTCGCCCCGAAACAAAGAATGGAGAAGTTTTGAACAGGCGTCGTTAGAGATGTGGGCATGCCAAAGAGGTGAAATGTGAAGCGAGCGAATAGGGAAAGCTGGTGTGAGCACTGGAGATTGTTTGCGCTTCCCTTTCCACAGGTCTGGTTAAGGGCAGGGTAAGAGGGCACTGCAGGAGCACTGCAGCGAAGGCAGTGCTCAGACTGGCGGCCTGCAAAGAGGGTGTGTGAATAGGGGTGCGCCACTGTTGAGACTGACAGACCCCTTGGAAGCTTGGAAGGGATGTCGTTGTCGACCACACACCATCCAACCACTGACCCCGGGCCGTGCGGGCGAAGGAAGGGTGTGGGTGTGCAGATTGGGGGCACCCTTGCTAGCCTGCGACAACAGACAGGGGGGGGTGGCGGCGACTCGAAGGAGTTCCGGGGCTTCGCCAGACCTTTCTGCGTGCTCTGCGGCCTGCCCAAGCCAGGGAGCCAATGAGGCCACTGTGAGGCGATGGGGTCGCCTTGGACTTAATAAGGAATCGACGCAAGCGTCGATGGGTGTTGTGAATAACGTCCACTTCGCCTCCGCGTTGTTGTGCGCCGCGCTGAGGGGCGAAACACTTGCTGTCGACGGAAGGCGCAGGTGGGAAGCCTTGATGCACCGCTGGGCGATCACGCTGCGACGTGCTGCCTCGCACCAGCGCTGGCCAGTGCTCAGGACCAGGATTCAGACCGTCTTCGGTGAAGATGGCTGACGCCTGCATCCGGCGTAGTGTGTCGTAGGCAACCGCCAGCAGAGCGTGTCCTCCGCCTCCTCTTCATGTGCTAGTCCATACATTCCTATTCTACCTGTCTGGTGCCGTGCAAAACCGTATCGTCGGCATCGCTTCGCCCCGATATGCCCGACCTTCTACAATGGTTTGGTCACCTGCCAGGACCAGCAGTCAAGACCCCCTTGAACAGGCCACGACCGCGGTTGTCGGCGATGGAACCAAATTTCGGACCAGATGCACCTGGAAGCCGAGACCACAAAAACGAGCTGGTCAGACTCCTTGCTGCCTCACAGACTCAGCCGTCGGGACGACAGTCCGTGTCCAGACAAATGTTGCGCATCACAAACGATGAGAGGTACTTGGTCGACGTGAAAACGAAGTCTGAACCAGTTGACTTATCAAGTGCTCGGCAATACTCGCCGACTCCGCGAGAAGGACCATCTTGCCAGCTGGCCACTGGAGCATAAACCACTACGAGACGAGCGGATCGTAAGGCACTTGGCTGGCCTCCCCGCTCTGCCTTGGCCGCCGAGGTCAGGACGAACAGGTCACACACGATCATGTCTGCATCACTCGCTGTGCCTGGCAGAAACGGTCGCATACGCATACCACGTGGACGCAGCTGCAGCCAGCTCGAATAGCGTCTTCTCGTCATCACTGACCTAGACGCAGAACTCACCTGAACGGCTCCTGTGCATGATTGCAGCCAACATGATACTGAGGCCGGCCGCGCTGCTATGGTATTGAAAGGGCAGTAATGACGTCGTCGCGGCCATGTTCCTAACTTCTGGAGCGAAGCACAGCCTGAGAGCCATGGCACGGGGGACCTACAACCACGCGCCAAAGCTGACTTCAGCAAAATGCCGACTTGGAATCACTTTGTGTTGCACGGAAGAGGGAAGCAATGATGAAGGGCGGCGGCAACAATCCTGTGGCCAGGCCACGGGAAGCAGCCTGAGTGAGGCGTGACCGACCGTGTGTGAGCGTCCCTCAACCCTCGTCTCCACAGCTTAACCCATTTCCTTGGCAGGCAGAAAGACGCCTGGAAATCGGCGAGACCAAGATGCAACGTGTTCCTCGTCCCGAGCGGCACGGACTGCCATTTGTCCCACTTCCCGTAAGCGAATCGAGGGGACGGTGATGGGGCCTTGCAAGAGCTCTTCTTCCTGCCGATCACTCCATTTCTCAACTTGGGCCGAGCTGAGCTCAATTGCACTTGCGCAAGAATAGCAGTCCAACGATGAGGGTTCATTGATGTCGGCGGGCACAATCAAGTTTAGCGCGACAGCACAGACGGGCTCTCAATTCAGTTGCCTTTATTTCACTTGCAAAGCAAAGAGTCGCATTGTGATGAGTCATTCCTGGTTTTTGCACGTTCGGGGTTTAGAAAAAAAAGGTAATGAAAATAGCCTCATGGCGCGTCAAAACCAGTGTACTGTAGTGCTGTCTGCAACACTGGCTGGTTTGAGAGCGCTATTGTTTCGGGGAGAGGCGAGAGCATCGGTGAGCATGACCCAATCTCGAGAGTGAACATTGGTCTCGAAGCCCGCCAATAGTTGGCCACATCGGGCGCCGGCGGCATGATGCGCATGTACTCGTCGTCTGTGCGGAGCATGGGGCTGAGGTCAAGCTGCCCGTGTCGACGACAATATGGTGTGTCATGCTACATACCACGCCGGGGCCAGCCGATGAACAAGGCGACGATGAAGGCCTCTAGCGCAATTGGAGGAGCAGGACATCCGGCAGGCAACGCCAACCAGCAGGCTTTGGTTTTCAGAGAAGCCAGAATTGAGCATCTTTCGAATTTGCAAGATGCCCCGCGCCCATTCTCTTGCTCTGCTCTGCTCTGCTCAACCTGCCATCCGTCCCCGCCCCCCTTTCTCTATCCTTCTCCACCTGGGTTCGTCTCTTTATGCTAGTCTCTTCTTGTTCCTTCCTGTGTTTCGCTTTTTCATAAGGAAGGAAGAGGAAAGGGGAAAGAGGATGGGAGGAGGGGGAGGAGCGCGTACGTGTGCGCGCTGAACACAAGATTCGATTACTGCGCACTGACAGGGCAAAATCTTGCATGAGGCCCCTCCTTCCTTCCTTACCCATTTGCCCCAACATTTCCTCGTGCATCAACCGACCTGAACCTGACCGCCTGCCTACCCATTGCAGATTCATGGGCATCTCCCAATGAAATGGTGGGATTTGTGCGCACTTTTTGCAATTGACGCTCACGCAGCTCATCAAGAGATGGGCTGCCCGAAGAAACCATGATAGTCCGCGGAAAGTCAGAAACAGCATCAGTTTGCTTGTCTTGCTGTGAAGCCCGAGGACCCCCATTCTGTGGAAAACTTCGCATCGGACGACCAATGACATGGTGACAAAGACAAAAAGAACGGGCCTGTCAGATATCTGCCTAATGCCTAAAGTACGGAGTTCATTGCAACCGGTATGCCCCAGTGCTCCATGCAACGCCAACACACGACTGCATAAATAACGTGCGCTCGCAAGTGGTGAAGTAGCCTGCCTGCTGACGGGTAAGTCGAGCTGTTGGCCCCGAGAAACCCAGCCAGCGGGCGAATCGAATGCAGCAGCACTCACACCTCGCTCCACAAAGGGGCCACAAACTTTGAGACTTAAAGGCCAGAATAGTAGGTATGGCGCTATTGTTCTAGGCCGACATAACGCAGCCGAGCTAGCCAGATGCTCGATAGGGTCTGGTGCTATTTGGACGCCGAAAGATGAGTCCGCCATGGCCGTGTGCATGCCAATGGATCGACATGAACAAGAAAAGTCGTCTGGCTGCAAGCGAAGCTGTCAATGGCTGTCATTCAGACCAGGTCATTTCTGCGCTAAGCAATCGTGTTTCGCTGATTTAATCCGATACTCCGCCTCTGCCTGGCGACCTCGGATGTATGTTCGCATCGCAGCGACAGATCTTCCTTCCCGAGATGTGGAAAGACACAATCCAAGTAACAGACCTCGAAGCTGTTCGCCTGGATCGAGGTCTTAGTGTTCCTGTCGGGCCATTCAAAGACAAGTGAAGAGGTTGGGCACGGCCCAGCGAGGTCAAAGACAAGGAGTAATACTGGCTGATAAAAAGCCCAAGGCAGGCCAAGGCTCACCAGCGTCAGATCTTCCATGTGTGATGTCGACCGCCCCATTCACCCAGCCCTGCTTTGACAAGTCCTGCCAATTGGTCAGCCTCGAACGCGCATATGACTCCGCGCTGCTGCGCTACAGTCTGATCCGGATGCGGTGCAACGAACAATTAGGAACGAGCAGGTCACTGCTTCAATGCGCAGCTCTCCTCGGATCCCAGCAATCCTTGTTCTGACACCTCCTGACTATACGTGAGCTGTGGGGTTTGTCAACGAGGACTGCCTTGATATTTGCGTTGTCTACATCATCTACTTGCATAGAGATATTCAAGCCGACCCGAGGCCAGCGTAAGCACCTTCTCATTGTCCATTCAGCATCAGCCAAGAAGTGCGATAACATTTGGGCAGAGATTGACATCGGCCGTTTTGATTCAAAATAAAGATTCAACCAAGCTTTTGCAATGCAACCACGCGTGCATACAAGCGACGAGAAAATACTCCGCGCGAGTCTGACAAGCCTCAGTTCACTATTCAGCGGAAACTTCAAACTAGGACACGGCTGCTCGTCCGACACGGTTTATTGATCGACCAGAGATTGCTTGAGAAGCAGCCATGCTCCTATCGGCATGCGTGCCCGTGTAGGTATTTGAGACCCGTGATGAAATCTCGCGTTAAATACGATTGACGAGGAGGATAGTCTCAAAGCTCTAAGAACCAACGACAGTTTGGCCGGTGCTAGAAATACCAAGGCTGCGACCACGACAGTCACGGCGGCGAAGTGAAATGAGGGACAGCTTTGCGACAGCGGTATGAGGACACGAGGTCATAAACTGGCTGTGGAACTCGAGGACAGCTGGCCAGCAGAAAACCGTACGGCGAAGCTTTGGTGCAGCCGCCAGGGGCTAGCAGTTCGCGTCCCACACATCTGCGTTGTGCAGTAGACATCTGGTTCAGTCATGCATACTATTCTCTGAGCTTCTCTTCGCCCGGCCCCAACACCCAAGAGACTGGAACCTCTAACCGCGCGACTTCGAGCGACATCACCGGCTTCTCCCTACACGTCACGTACCAAGACCTGCTTGTCGAATCGCTGACGGTGAATAGCTGTGTTCACATCACAGATGGATCCTCGGTGTCCAACAATACTGAACCCAACCGCGTGCTCACCTCTCGAATTTGCTACAGAAGTTTCCAGACCACGGCGTGGTGAGGTGAGGCATGAGCTGCGTGCGACTGGCTGCTGCTGCAGTTGGACGTCCTCGGGATGTGAAGCAGCCTACGAAAAAGTGAGACTTCGGTAGACGTGAGCAAAACGACAACGGGCTGCTGCTGAACGATCCACCCAACCAGAAGTAATGACGAATTTATACACGGCCCGTCATGTTCGTCCTGCAATGCACTGCAGTGTTGCGACGAGCCTCGATACGACTACGTGGCCAATGCCATTGGCTGAAGCGGTCTTGCACCCCTTCCATCTTTACCGACCCTGGCTCAACTCACTAGTCACGGACGGGCCGAGGGTCTGTAGTTCGGCTAGATGCAGCCAACGCACCAAAACGAGGAGACCTGTTGGGTGCCGCCACGAGGGTCGCGACCTACGGACCCCCCTGAACCCTGCCAATTGCTCCGAGTCCCGCTCTCCTCGCGGTTGCTTCGCCATGACGAGATTGAGAAGAAAAGCAACCGCTCCAAAAGTTGGCGGCCCCCAATCTTCCGATGTGCTAGTTGGCGACCTTCTCAGTGTGGAGAAAAACCAGGACGGCGTCGAAGATCTGCCCATCCTCAGCTCTGACGGCCGAGATGCTGTCCCAACGTCATATAGCAGGATGAAGTGTTTTCTCCATCCTCGCCTGCAGTCGCTACATTTTGTCTTGGATGTTGTGCGAATCATGAACCCTTTTGAGCGACCGGGACTGGAAATGGGGTCGTTACAGTTACTGAGCATCCGGCGATTGTGATGTTCGACTTCCTCGCCAATGAAGATTTGTTCAATTCCATGGCTCCCCAATTCGCGAATGAGAAGAGCGAGACCACGAGATCCCAGCACGGAGTCGTTCGGCGTCCACCTAATTAAGTAAGTGCGCAAAGTATGCGTTTGGTGAAGGGGCTTCTTCAGGCCAATCCCTCATGAAACCCCGCATCTGACCTCTCCGTGGCACCTTATCGCCTCGGATCACGGTCGCGCCACGTCACGCTTACATTTGCGATCGCAAGTGTCTGTTTACAATTGAACTGCCTCTGATGCAAGTGCCTACCGACTGGCAAGAGATGTTTCGCCAGATATTGAGGAGCCTTGCCTCTTGACTGGACAAGGGTTGCTGCTCGGAAGATGAAGACCGGGTGCGAGCGAGAAAATGGAATGCCTGCAGGACCTGTGTGACGCTCGTGGGTGCGGGGAAATATGTGAGGGAGCGCTTCCAAGTGTTGATGAGAAGCACGAGACTAACAGGTCTGTGTAGGATGCAGAGTGGTATTCGGACCCGATGGCGGAAGGCTGCTGTTGCCTCGGGCAGCAGTCGTCATCAGAAGGAAGACGGGGGGCTGCTCGTTTGTCACACTATACCAACCCCGCCGTGAGTTGGGAGATCGGTCGGGCGGCGGGGGGAAAGCAGGCACATGTGTACTACGTACGGTCCATGTACGAACGCGGGACGAACGCTCGAATACGGCTGGCCGCTGAAAGGTATCAACAGTTGGCCTGTCCCTGAGGCGTCGGTATCCACACAAAGCTGTGAGACATTTCTGCAGATCTTTGCTGTAGAAGCACCTGAAGCAAGTGACGAGCAATGGAAGATGATTGGTCGGATCAACGTCTCCGCGCTCGGCGTCAGTCTGGGTGGTTGTTGGTCCTGCAGAGTGTTGTGCTGGCCTCAGGCGGACGACGAGACGAAGCTGCTCCCCGTTCGAGACCGTGTGACACAAGGCTCACTCTCCCCGTCGAACCGCGGTGGAGCAGACAGCCAACATGATCAGAACAGCGAAAGAAGCTTCGGCTGGAGGTCATGCAAGTTGTCATGCCAGCCTGAAGGGACCTGTCTCCGTTCTGCACGCAAAGACAACGACTGGCGGAAACGAGGAACGCCAACAGATCAAAGCACCGTAGCCGCCAGGTCCGGTACCAGGCCCCTCGACTGCAGCCATGTCTCGTCTCGACCCTTGCTATCGACTGACAGCGTTCAGAGAGGACGTTTGGCTGAACGGCCATCCACCCTGACCCTTGTCGGTGGATCCGCCCGTTGTCATTGGTCGACCCAGACAGTCGGGTCAGAGAACCGGGGGGGGAGGGGGGGCCTACGCTAAGGTGGGCGCCGTCTGCATGTCTGACTGATGGGCCAAGACTTTGCATGCTGACGTCGCGGCCGCTGGAACATGTCAAGAAGGACATATCGCCCTTCAGCTGGCTTAGGTGCTTACTTGCAGGCGCGTCAATTTTGATGACCTGTAAGCAATCCGCGTCCGCCGTTCCGGTATGGGCTCCCGCTTTTCGAAGGGAGATGCATGCGTTGTACCTCGCTCTGCTGCCGTTGTTTTCCCGTTGTACTTCTTATGCTGTCCCACGCCCTTCGTGAGACGGGTCAGCGGCTGACTTTGGCTGGTGTCCCGAGATTGCGGCATGCCCTGGGCGATGTTTGCTGGAAGGCAGACTGGCGGAGCAGGGTCTACACCGGAGGAGAGAAGGCGTGTCTGCCCCTCGATATGGTTGGTCATCGACGGGGCCCGACCAGCTGCACATGCATCTCATGTGACAACCTTCACGGGCCGCTCCAGACGCGGAGGAAGGGGAAAAGAGCGGCATCGCCTCCCACGTTTTCGTGTCACCCAAAAGGATTGGTCACGCGTGTCGTGTTATGTCATGGCTGCTACCTGTTTTTCTACTGCTACCTCAAAGTAGGTCTACTGTGATACATGAAGCACTGAACCCGTCCCATCCAATGTCGCCTGCATTTCTCCGCCGCATGCGTTCTCAAGCCTTTCTGGCAGCATGAGCGACAGAGATTGTTGAATAACCGAAGCACACGCCGAGCTTTGCTTTTCTTTTTTTTTTTCTTCTCTTCATTCCCTCCCTTCCCCGATCATTAGAGGCGACGCAAGACAGAGGAAATGATAGTGATTACATATGAAAAGGGGTGAATTCGAATCAACTATGTTACTGGGTGGTGAGACTGATCAATGTATCGAAGGAGAAAGTCGGGTTCCTAATGGATGCATTCTTGAAGCTTGTTTTGCCACGGGTAGAGGCGAGGCGATGGTCAGACAGCTCCGCAGTCATGTCACCATTCGTATTCGCCCGTCGCTTTGTGGAATATGTATTCCTTGCCGTTGACGGTGAGGACGCCGTCCTTGAGCGTGCACTTCCTGCATCGGCGGTCAATACCTGCATAATGCGGGCGTAAGTGTCAGTTGCACGTACCACTTGTTCTTGACGCGCTGGACCTTGTCGTACATGCAGAGCATGATGTGGCCCAGGCCCTCGTCGTCGACTTCGTCGTCCTCGTTGTCGTCGTTGGAATCATCGAGGTCTGAGTTGATGGCGTCCTCGTCGTCGATATCGTCGTCATCGTCGTCATCGTCGTCGCCGCCGTCGTGGGCCGGGATGCGTCTATCCTCCACTCGTCTTGCAGGTCGAGCGAGGCCGGTGCGCGCCGAGGCCTTCCTGAGAGGAACCATCAGGCCGCCGCCCTCCATGGCTTTGGCCCGTGCCGCGATATGGTGGTGGAGCATGTGGTCAATCTCGACGCGTCCAAGCTCGTGCAGGTTGCCTTGTGCGGTGCGCTGGACTAGGATACCCTCGTAGTCGGACTCGTCGTCGCCGGGCCCGTCGGTCTGGCCATTACCGATGCTGGGGCCGCCGTGTTGTTGCTGCCCTGGTGGGAGGGGTTGTGAGGCTTGATTCGGCGGCGGAGCTTGGCCCAGCCGGTCCTGGATGGCGTTTATAGAGCCCGCGGCGCGGTTTCCATACTGAAGCTGCAGCTGCTGAGCTGCTCTACTGGCTGCGACGCTATTCTTATCGTCCATGCCAGGTTCTTTCTTGATTGCAAGTTCTTGGTTGGTCAGTCCAGGCTCAGTCTTGATGCCGTTCTGGACGGAAGCCCCTGCAGAGCCTGTTCCGGCCACAATCCCGTTTCCAGGTAGGGAGAGATTCGGCGTGAAGTGAGCTTGAGTCGTGGGCTGCGCTGTTGCGGTAAGCTGTTGAGGACCGGCCGCCGGAGCTGGAGCTGCAGCGTCCGGTTTGGGATCCCAAGGGAACCGCGCAACGTCGAGCTGCGAAAGCTTTTTTTGCCATCCCTATGTGCTTTGGTCAGCCAAATTAATCAAAAAACGGCGTCTAAACCAGGCTTGTTGTGTATCTCGACAAGGGGGCAAGCTTTGATGACGAGGGCGAGGCCTCAAAAAGCGGGGTGTTGAGAGGCCGGAAACATGAGGGAGGGCAATGCAGACGAATTTCGAGAACAAAGAGAGCGTCTCGCTTCGTATGAAGCAGTCGTTGGATTTAGAGCTCCTCGACACTCGTCCACGGTCTCGATTCATATGCCTCGACCCGACAGCTTGGCACGCGAATGGGGCAGCACGTGACGCGAGGTGCGGTTGGTGTTGGTGCACGCAGGGCCAGGCAGCCGAGAAGGCGCAGCAGGGGGCGGCGGGCAGCGGGGCCAGAGGGACGCTTTAAAAGGGCCCATATAGCACTGGTCTGCCCGCCTCCCGCCCGCTTCTCCTGGAACACTTTTGCGCCTGCGAGGTCCCGCCACCGATTCAGAGAACCCCGCGCCGTCGCCCAAACGGCATTGCGTCGTGACCGAAGGTTGGACTGTCTCCCGAGGCAGCTGCCATGGACAACAAGTGTCGCCAGATTTGTTGGTTGGGTGCACGCGCATCGCGACAATGCCGTTCCGCGACCTACCACTGGGTGGCTTCCTTCCCTCCGGGCCCTGCCTCTCGTCGAGGGAAGAGGAGAAACAGACAAGGGGAGAAAGCATCCAAAGACTAACCTGACGCAGTTCCTCGAGTACGCCCTCTTCTACACCACTCTCTTCGAAATCTACCCTAGAGCTGTTGATGACCTCGTCGATGATGGTCTGATAGACGGCTCCTACTGCTTGATTCGACATGACGGCGTCTTGTAGCACGAGTCGTCGCGCGCGTGCAACGGCAAGCTCGTGTTTCAGCGCAATTTCTTCGCAGCTCTCCGAACGGACTGCGGTACTCCCTCGAAAGGGCTCAAGAACGACGAGTGGCCTCGGCCAGGATGGAATCGCCCGATGTGGTCCTTGCGGCCCGAGGCTGCTCGCCCAAGACGACTTCGGAAGCGCCGTGAGAGGTCGTATGACGCTTGGCTGCCTCTCGCTACTTCAAGAATGGCGCTCGTCAACGATGGCGATAGTATTTGACAGCCATGTAGATTTCGCGCTCGATCGTGAGGAGTAGCGGACGGGTGACAGGTGACTGCCTCTGCTGTTCGTCACTGTCAGTGCCCGTGGTGGTGATGCACAGGGGAGAGTTGGTGGCACGCAGTGGATTTGGACTTGTAAACAGTCTCCACAGCACCACCTCTGCTTAGTCATTGCGCTATCAGCCGCTGCCGCAAACCGCCTGTGAACATTCACAGTGCCAATTTTTAAACTTTGAAGAATAGTCCAGCGAGCTTGGGAAGGTCCAGTCCCTCCATTGCCGTAGCTACTGCCAAGATCACCGACGCCACCAATTGACTCTACTTTCCATTTGCATGATCGTCGTGTAACACCGTCATGATAAATCTTTGCTTCTTGGCCCAACACAAAGACAGACTGCTTCACAAGGCGAAAGAAGATCCATGGGGATTACGGCAGAGCTACATTCTAAAGATCACTCTGGATCATGTTACTGACAACCCTATATTACATATACTCTCTTGTATTGTATCGTCCTCCGCTATCCTAGTCCCTTGTTCTTGAGATATTAGCCCCAATCGATAGCTCACATCAATGATTGGCTGCAGACATGCGTCAACGACATTCCGTTGAGCGAGGAAAAAAAACCCTGTAGACCACCTGTTTTGCGGGAAGTATGAGGCATCGTAAACTCCAAGACACCATGCTTCAAATTGACACTCAAGCTGAAAGTCGACCACAATATCCATCTGGTCCATACTTACTGTCAGAGGCTCCAGCAGATCTAGCACCACGTTACCTGATGGTCATGTGCTTGGTCATATCAGCTTTGCCAGAAGCACCTGAGCTGCCAACACTGCCGGCGATGCCAGCCTTCTTTTCAAACACCTTCCAGAATTTGAGACTCTCGTCGGCGGCGGCAGTGGCAATCATCTGTCCGTCAGGACTGAGACAGCTGTGAAGCACCCGACTTTCGTGAGCGGGGATCTCAACAGTGCGAACCAGGGTCGGGTAGCTCCAGATGCTCAGAGAGTTGTCGGGAAAGCCGCTGGAGCTGACAATCTCGCGGTAGTGTGGGCTCCAGCGGAGAGAAGTCACCTGCGAGCCAGTGTCGATGCTGTTCACCCGAGCTCCGGACGTGGAGTTCCAGAAGTGGATGTGACGATCATAAGAGCCGCCACCTGTGGCGAGAAGATTCGTGTTCCACGGGCACCATGACAATGCCTTGACCGCGGCTTTGTGATTGGTCTTGCTGAATTTGGGCACAGAGAGGGAACGGGCGTCCCAGATGGAGACGAGGTTGTCATTGCCTCCGGTAGCGAGTTGAGCGCCATCAGAGCGCCATTCCAAGCCGCATACTTCCGAGGTGTGGGACACAAGCTCTGCCACCTTGTGCTCAGCAACGCGGACATCGTGATTGAAAACCAAGCCGCTCCGAGCACCCGTCGACAGCAGATGCTTGCTCCATCCCATGACGCCGACGCGAGTCTCGTGGCCGAACATGCTTCGAATTTTTTGTTCTTCGGAAACATCCCAAATCTGGATCTCGCCAGTTCCGAGACCGACGCCAACGTATGCTCCATCATCCGACCACTTCACACTGCTAATGTAGGTGTCGGCGGCGCTCTCCAAAAGGCAGGTGACGCTGCCTTCGTCAGCCGACCAAACGTAGACGCTTCGCTCCAAGCCAATGGCGACTTGATTGCCAGAACTCCAGTCGAGCAGGTTCAGATAGTAGTCATCGATCAAGCCAGGAGCGTCAAGGACACGCTCTGGTGCTGTTGCAATGCGCCTTCGGAGCTGCGCCGAGTTGGCTCCGGAAGGCTTGAGGGGCCGGTTGTATTGTTGTCTGAGATCAATCGGCTTGGAAGATTCTGGTGGAGCAGGCTTGAACTCCAGAATCCTCGTGTTGAGCTTGACTCCACATGCTGTGGCTAAGGAGTTCTGGTAGGCTACGGTATTGGGTGATGGACGAGTATACTTTTCGTCCTCCTCCTCGTCGTCGTTGATGGTTAGACTCTCGAGCGCAGCAGCGGCATCATCAGCAGCGGAAGACAAGATTGCCGAGCTCTCAGCATGGTTGTTTTTCGGCTGTTGGCGATCTGGCTGAGTCAACTTGCTTGAGCCAACGTTTACGATCGCAGAGCTCGTCCCCCGATTTGGAATAAACCGATCTCCCGCATAGCTGACGGTGACTTTGCTTGACTTCTGACGCACAGTGACCTTTTTCAGCTTGGATGCAGCAGATGGAGTCTTGCTGCCGGTACCCGTCAGAGCAAAATTGGAAACACCGAGCTCCAGAGCTTTTCGAGGCGTCGAGACAACACGAGCGATGTTTGACTTGGGCGATTCGCGGCGAGTGGTTTTGGTACTGCATCGAGACAAATGAGTCATGAGGCCGCCACTGTATACAGATTTGGAGTGCTTATCCGGGGTAAATGGTGAGGAATTGACGCCATTTCCACAAGGCCCTGGCGAGGGGGAGAGGGGAAGCCGTCCGCCAGCAGTACGGGTATAAAAAAGCGCTCTGTGTGTCTTAATAGGAGTTGATACCGTCGCGGCAGCCATTTTGTCAGATGATGTCTCGCCTAAAGAAGCAAAGGTCAGCTTTTCCAATGTCTGCCAGGTGAAAAATGTCCAGACTGACGGAATAAGCTCGAGGAAACTCTAGCGAAAGAGTCCTGAAGACTTAGATATCTCTTTAATGGTATAAATTATCCGATGACGCGGATAATGATGCCGCCAAAAAGCTTCAGCATAACACCAAATTTTGTATGATGTCGTTGGAAATCTGGCAAATGATTCTTGTCGCAGCTATTGGGCGTGAAAGCTCAGGTGCGTTCGGTCGTGAACCCTTTGATGTCTCTATTGCTCTCTTGACAGGTACAAGCACGTTTCTCAGCGAGAGCAATGCAGCGTTCAGGGGGGCAGAAAAAGACGAAGAGTGCTCTTTCAAAGGTGAAGAAATGGTCGTAAAGGACGTCTTGAGCGATCCCTTTTTATTTACTTTGAGCCCCACTGCAGTTCGGCCAGGCAACGGCGGTGGCGGCAGTGACGTACGGACAATCCAGCGGCCGAGCCGATGCGGCGCTAAGCTGCTTGCGGACTACTGGCTTCATCCCCCCAAAATCGGCAGGGGCTACCGAAATGAACGGTTACAGTTTTCAGGACGCGAAGAACCTCTTGGGGCTAGCAGCAGGAAAGGAAAATTCCCCTTCGCCGTCGTCACGACATCTGCTGCCATCACCACACCTCCCTTCTCCAGCAAACATACAGCTTTCGAATTCACTGCAGGCGGCTCGGCTCGCCTGCAGCTGAGATGACTGCATCGGCGCCCGCCCTGGTCAAATGATCCCCGACGATGGCGACACAGCCCTCAACTCCCAGCCAGATGCCGGCATCATCCATCTTCGGCGGGCCATCGACCCATGTCGCGGCTCCGACGCAGCAGACGAGCTCGGCCCTCATTAGTTTTGCCGCGTCGACCACTCCTACGCAGAGTGCAGCGCCTACGCCCGTCTCGGCAAGCTCATCCTCCAATAACACATACATCATGCCAAATTTCCCGGCCAAGACCCGACCGTCCGCTGATGGCTACCGGCCTCGAATCACGCGCACTTTGGGCCAGCGGCCGGCCTGTCTGGTCAACGCATCAGTCACGTACTGCGGAAACAACCAGATCTATGCATTCGGCGGCTTTGATCAGTACACGGATGAGGTCTATAACCACGTGCTCCGGTTAGACCTTGCGAGTCACCAGTGGAGCTTGGTCGACAATTATGGCGACATTCCTGGGGTACGGATGGGTAGGCACTCTCACTCGACGGTTCTCCTAAAGTCTTCCTGCTACTGACCGATATGTCAATTTTCAGGGCACACGGCAACTCTGTATCAGGGAGATAAGCTACTGGTATTCGGGGGGGAGAACGAGCATCGAACCTATCTTTCTGACTTGATTATCTTCGACCTGAAAACGGCGCACTGGACTCAGCCGCAGGTGTCTGGCCCAATTCCCAAAGGTCGAGCAAGGCATGCGGCTGTCTTGAATGAAGACAAGCTCTTCATCATTGGTGGCATCACGGGTCAGAATAACTACGTCCTGGATGACATCTGTTACCTTGACCTGCGCACCTTTACTTGGTCCAAAGCATGGCGATTTATCGGACGATTCGATCATTCGGCTTATACATGGGGGGATCGAATTTGGGTGTTTGGTGGGCTCAGCAAAGACATGGACAAGATCAGCGATCTGTCCTGGTTAGACCTTAAAGGATGTCCCGAGTTTGACTCTCGACCTCAAATGGGCGTCTTCGATCGCAACGCCATGACGGGAAGAGGCGGCGGTTCTCCTCGGGTTCCTTATAACATGGCCCCTGCTCCTGTTGTGGGAACAACAGGCTACGCCGCCAACTCAAGGACTGCACAAGTAAACCCGCCTTCATTTCAGGTTAAATCCTTCGCACCCATGGCTCCAGGTTGTATTTCAGCGGTGAAATTCATGTTCGGGCAAGCCATTCCATCCCAAGGCTCCGGCATTCATTACCACCAGTATTCATCCGGTATGCTTCTCGACTTCGTCACGCCGGCTGCCACCATTACCCCCCGAGAATGCTCTTTATCGGCGCTGGACCTCAACACCCTGCGATGGCAAAAGCTTGCTGAAGGTCGAGAGATTTTCAAGGCCGGATATAGATGGCACTACTGCACAATGAATGAGGACGGCACCAAGGCCTGGCTTCTTGGATGTCCTACAGATCCAGCCTCGGCAGATTTAGGCCCGAATGGATACGAAGAATACCTCAGGTATGGAAGTCATTGCTTGGCGGTAAGCCTCGATCAGAGCTGATTGCTAATCTCTACATTGGCAGTGACATCATGGAGATAGACTTGCGTAGATATGGCTTCTTAGGCAACCACATGACTACCGGGCCGCGAGCAGAATCCCAGCCCAGTGCTCTGAGCAGAACCTTTGATCGGCCATCCCAGGGGTTGGGCGCCGACCTGGCTAAGCTTTTCAATCAGCCGCCCGAATCAGGCAGCGGCACAGACTTTGTCATCACGGCACTCGCCGAGGACTCAGAGGGTGATGACAGCATAAGTACGGATGCACTGCGTCCCGAGTTGTCGACGCGAAATCCAAATTGGTTGGACTCAGACGCTCCGACGTCTCAGCCCATCCACGTTCACAAGCTCATTCTGCAAGCGCGCTGGCCGCACTTTGCACGACTGTACAGCGCGCAAATGGCAGAGTTTCACACCAAGAAAATGCACATCCCCGAACCGTATTCGGTCGTGAAAGCCTTCCTGCTTTATCTCTACACCGACAGCATACACGGCACGTCAGAGGCGGATAGCGACGCGATGACGGATCTGTCGAATGTGGCGGGTCTTTTGATCATGTCCAACATTTACAACATTCCTCATCTTCGGCTGCTCTGCGTCAACCGCCTGGCCAAGGAGCTCAACGTCGAGAATGCCTGCGTGGTGTGGCACTGCTCCGGCCAGGCCAACGAGGAGTGGCTCCGCAAGCGCGCCGCCTCGTACTGCATGACTCACTGGGGCCGCATCGTCCGAACTCAAGGGTTCTTGCGCCTCCCCCGCTCGGCGCTCGTCGAGCTCTCGCAGGAAATCGACATGGAGGGCCGCGTGGTGGCTGGCGAAGAACTGGAGTGGGGTGGCATGACCTCGAGGTACGGCGACGGCAGTCACGGTGGTCGCAAAGCAAGTATCAGCAGCGTGCAGACCCAGATGGTTGAGTCGGAGGTCGATGATGACGAAGGCATGGAGCTGACCTGATGACGCAGCAGCGTCACAGTCAGTCCCCTTGAAGACCAAAGACGTGGAAGATGATATCGTACGGGAGACCAAACAATGGCATGACGGAAAGAACATGAATTATGAAAATGATTAGTTGCGGCTGGAGCAGAGTACAAGAGGCGTCTCATGACCTTTTCTTTTTTTTTTTTTCAACTCCTCCTATTATGCCTTTGAAGTTAAAACTGAGGCAGTCGCCTTGTTTGGAAACCAATGTTCCCACCACCCTCCTTTTCTGCTTCTTGCTGTCTACGTCGACTAGTGCCTAGTCCTTTCGTATTCGGATGGAACAGAGCCGAATTCTGCGCTTGCTCACGTGCAAACAGTGTACGGAATTGACTTGAGTTGCTGCAGAGTCTCGCCACTACTGTGTGAATGTGACATGTACTGATGTTTCAGCTTTGCATTCAGTCACCTTGACACGGCCTTTTCCCATGACGCCCACCTACGGTACATTACAAGGCATCGTCAATTTCAGCTCCCCATCAGAATAAGCCGCTGACAGCATGCAATCTATTGAGTTTTCCGCTTTTTGCAAGCAGCTATTACGCCGGGTCGACATCCGTGACCTTGTCTTTTGTCTATGGAGATCAGACGACCGCGATGACCCCCTCATCGCGTTCGAATCATCGAGCGAGAATCAACCATCCGTATACCAGCGCCGGGTGTCTAAACCCGCCCCCCTAACCAACCAAACCCCCTCCCCCATCGTAGCGCCCTGGCACAAGCAAGCCAATGTTACAGCCTGGGCAGGAGAGGGAAGGGGAGAAGCCGAAAAAAACAAGATCCTCAAAGCGATGCAATGCAATGCAGGAAAATGAAAACTCCAAAAAGTACAGGAAGGTGGTGAAACCAAGACTCAACCAAGCCTCAGTAGGAGAAGAGTACATAGAGGAACACTAAGCAATGATAATTGCCTGTGCACCTGGCTGCGCAAGAAATGTTACGCACTTTTGACAGATCCATCCTTCAACCAATTTGCTCGGGAATGTCATTTCCCCTTAAGAGGAGAAAAAATTGTACAGGCGAATCCAAAGGCTCTCTGCTCTCTTCATCGCTGCTCATGGGCGCTTCCGTGTTCATCGTCGCAGCGCAATCTGCCACGCTGAGCTGGTAAGCCTTCGGCGAAAAGTCATGTCTCGTGCAGGACCGCATCGTGCGGCCTCAGCAACGCCAGAAACCGGTCGCTCCGGCTCCAAAGTGGCCAAGCCACGTTGCGAGCAGTGCAAAACTCGCATCTCAAAATACAAGGAGAAGAGAAGATGAAATGCGATTAAATAACAAACATTTTGGGAAAATAAGAACAAGGGGTGAGGATACCCCAGGGTATCATGAGCGCCAATCGTCGACAACTTTTGAAAGAGAACACCTTTGTGCAACTGCCGCTGCTGAGGAAGAGGCATTGAGACCCCTCCGGTGATGCGCGACCGAAATGTCCCGCTTCGCAGAAAGCAGATACCGCGTCACGCCGTCGCGATGCGCTCGCGATCGTTGAAAAGGAAAAGTGTCGTCCACAAGCGCACGGAAAGAACAACAAAAAGCCCCGACATCAATACCGAGAGGGGCAACAAGCCAGCGGGCAAAGACGACGGTCCCCTGCGAACCTCTCGTTTACAGGAACCGAGTCGCATTCCGTCACTTCTCAATGTGCGATTTCGTGGCTGATGTGCTCCCAATCACTCAACTTCCCAAGGCCCCAGAGGCCACGGGGTTGCAATGCAGCCACTAGTGCATCGTCGCCTCTTGGAGTCCGGGAAGCTGTAGCCCTGCGGCCAGAGCAAAATCCTTGAATTCACGGTTACACGTGGGGGTATGTCCTTTATGCTGTAATGTTTGTCAGAACTCATCCACGCTTGCCCCGAGCTCATCAACTACTCACATATTTGAGGCCATTCAGGTTTTTGTACCGTTTGCCGCACGAGTCGCAATGGAAAGGCTTCTCCTTCTCCATCCCCTGCGTACCAGGATACGGAGCGCGCGTCTCAGGATTGACGATTGAAAAGGTCCCGTCGCCATTGTCATGCAACGTTTGCCCCAAATGGCCATGGACCTTGTGGTATCTAAGGGAGCGGGACGTCAGTTCAATACGCAGCCATTGCTCAACAAGATGATATGGACTCACTTCAAGCCGTTCTGGTTCTTATACGCCTTCTCACAGCCTATGACGGAACATTTGTATGGTTTATGCTCCTCGAATATGAGACTTTGTAGCTGCTGCAAGAGGGCTTTGCTGGCCTGGGGATCTGTGAGCTGGTCGGCCGTGATGCCAAGCTGGGCCAGCTGGGCCTGAACAGTCCGGTTGCCCTGTGGAGGAGTTGCGGTCCCGGCGGTCCCAGCACCCGCAGGGCTGAATAAGTGTCTGGCGGGGTCGTTGATGCAGAAGTTGGAGTCTTGGTGGCCGTTTCCATAGTTGCCGTCGCCCAGGTCAGTCGAGTTGCCACCGCCCAAGGGCATCCCAGGGAGGTCTTCGTCCATGTCGTCGTCCATGCCCCTACCTTGCCCGGGCTGCTGCTGTGGCATCTGGTGCGCAGTGGCGAGAGTGGGCGTATTCACGGATGAGACTGTCGGATTATTCTGCAGACCAAAACTTGCCGCTGCAGGCGTTGGAGGTTGCGACGTGCGAAGGCCTTGAGTGAGGCCGGAGGTGGTCATGTTGAGCCGAGGCCTTTGAGGTTGTCCAAAAAGATGGCGTGTCTGGTGCATCTTGCTGCTGTCGTCCAGCTCCATGGCATCAAGGGTGTCATCTTCGTCCATCTCCATGTCCGCCACGGCGTCCATGTCGTCGTTGTGATTTGACACAAGGGCGGGGTTCATCTGGCCACCGTTCATACCGGCCGACATGTCACTCATGGGAAAGCCTGCGCCAACGGCGAGTTGCTGGCCTCGTGTCGTGCTCACTGGCCCAGACCCTGCAGGCGTTGTGCGTGCATCGTGCCCGTTTGAAGATGGCTGTGGTGCAAATTGCGAGAAGGCGTTGGTCTGCGGACCGCTATGGTAACTAGAAGTGTCGGCGTGAGACTCCTCGTAATGTTGTAACAGACAATGGAGGTCGGGAAGAACTTTGCCGCAGCACAAGAAGTCCTTCATGAAGTTCTTCTCGAATTTGGGCAGGTAAGAAGAGCCCGAGGCCGACGATTGTGGACCGCCAAAGCTGGCCGAAGTGTTTTGCGCATTGTGCATGGATAAGCTAGAGCATGACAGTAGTCAGCGAAGAGATGGTCTTGTGAGAAGAAGCAGCAGGCTCGCTTGCGACGGTTTCGAAACCATCACCTGGAGGTAAGCGGAAACCAAGCACACCAGTCGGGCAGAGTTGACTGGGAAGAGTAACAAGAGAACATGACACCCGTCGGCGGCCCAAGGAAGTCGGCAGCCACGGTGAAGGGTGGTGTGGCAGCAAGGGAAACAGACACAGAAGGTGAGGAGGCGCAGGCAGGAAACGTACTCTTCGCGTATGAAGCTGCCAAAGGAGACGCCACCCCAGCTGACGCCGGCAGCGCCAGCGCCCATACTCATCAGACTGCCGGCAAGAGACTCTCGACGGTTCCGGTTCTGGTTGTTGACGGATATGGGCTTGGGAGCAGCGCTCACGAACGAGTCCTGGCGGCCGCGGCTCATGGCAGCAGCGTCGAGCCCGCCTGCAGTCATTACGGCGTCGAGGTCGCTGTAGACGGCGGCGGAGGGGCTTTTGTCGACGATGGCGGGGGCTGTCGATGTTGACGAAGGTCGGTTCTGCTTACAGTAGCCGTAGGAGGAGGCGAGGGCGTATGAAGGAACGAAGTCAGGACCAGGTGATGTTGAGGAGAAGTGACCGGGAGAAGGTGTTGCCTCCTGCCGGGTCGGGTTCTGAGATTGGGTGTCGGTCTCCATTTGGTCCAACGAGCGGCCGTTCAGTGACGGGGCGGGAGACGACCGTGCCAAGACCACCATGTCAGTCAGGAGCGAGTGGGTAGGGGCCTGGTACAGGTGGTGGGCGGAGGCAGTGGCTCCATGGGCCGGGCGACCGCCACGCCATCCGTCGAGCACGCTGAACCCTTCTGTATCAGTCGTCATCGTGACCACGGCCGGCCCCCCCTCCAGCTGACCACTCCGGGGCCCGCTCATTTTTCTCGGGAGCGATTCTACGCGATTTTCTTTTTCGATTGTTTAAATTTTTTCCCCTTTTTTCCTTTTGTCTGCGGTTGCAGTCGCCAGTCGCAGCAGACGCAAGTCGTCGCAGTTGGTCTTGTTAGATCGCTGTCAGTTCAATGTCGCTTCCGACTGGCTTTCCCGCAAGACGCGTTCCCGGGTGAACAGATGGAAGGATCTCGGTCGAGCACCAGGGACAGAATCGCCCACACCTTTGGTTTTATACGATTCGCAGGTCAGTGGCTTTCTCACTTGCGTTTGAGGCGGCACACCAACAACAAATGCGCCACTCGTCCGGTCAAAGTATGTCATGTTTGTGTTCACCGGCGATACCACAGTTCACGGGAAAGGCGCGTCGCGTCGCGTTTCGAGCACGCATGGTTTGAAGAGCAGGAAGTTTAAACAGAAACTCAATCAGCCATCGAGAGCCACCGCGGCTCGATAGTCCGCCATATGAGGTTTATCATCAACTCATTCCTATATCCACCGCGAGGGCAAATCGTGCGTCCTTTGGCACGATACGGAGTGACTAAGAGGTCAACCTTCACCGTGGGTACTTTATCCAGGATGGCCTTGTGTGGCATAAAGTAGCGGGAACGTCTGATACGTAAAACGACAATCGCATTGTTCGTGGCAAAGGGACAGCTCAGCTCTGATAATGTAGCGGTCTGACCCTGACTCCTGGGCTATCCTTCTGGACCGATTCGAAAGCGAAACGATCCAAGTTGGTTGGCGCTCACATGAGTCTCCAGCAACTGAGAAGGGGTGACATGCCGGGCCCCACCAACCCAAGCAGATCAGGGCAGTTGGCGACTGCTGCGACATTGCGACGTTGCGGTCAGGGAAGGAGACAGGCAGTGGCGATTGGTGGCCGCCCAGGGGGCCAGTGAGCGAGTCAGTCCGAGATCTCTGGGAGCGCACCATGTGGAGAACGCCACGTATGGAGCTTAGCGCCAGAATTAATGGCTGAGTGCGATGCAGACACACACGTGTGCGGAACATTCACGCTCAACAGGTAATACCCGCGTAATGGACAAAGTCCGATGACTCTTTTGGCACTACGGGAAACATGCTCGAAAGGGGGACTTGGGGAGGTTGGTGGCGCACCGAAACGCCCATGTCCAGTGAAAGTTGCGCCATGCTGTTTGGTCGGACGACCAACAACGGGGGAGACTCGGACCCCCGACGACAATAGTCGAGACGGAGGGAAGAGAGGGAGAGACGAGAGACAGAGAGAGAGAAGCGAAAGGGAACGGCCAAATCAGCAGCTTGTCGCCTAGCCAATTTCTGATGCTATACACTAACTTTCCACGAGCAAAGCCACGAAGCTGATTGCCTAGATACTCCCTGGTCATATGGCTCCGGGCAAAGCCTTGCCCAAAGTTTCCGAAAGCTTACAGAGGAGTACTGCGCCTTGGAAACGCAGGAAAAGTATCGCATGGCGCCTCGTATCAACTGAGTTCCATGGCCACATAAATGTACGTCAAGCAAAGGACCTAGTAATAAACTTCGTAAAGTGCTAAAGTACTTTTTACTCTGCGTTGCCCTTTCCAAACGCATACTACCCTGATGTGAGTGTCTTCCTATACGGAGCACATACCGTGCATATTGGTTGATCATCAAGTAATGCAAGGAAGGCGCAAGTCCTGCCAAAATGTCTCGGCTGGCAGGCAGCTGCGTAAGTGCGCGTGTGGGGCCGAAAAGACGGCGAGATTATTTAGTATGGCTTTGGACTAGCCCGCGGGCATCGACAAGCCACCCTTCATTGTCGGCTCCCAATCGACTCGACGATGCCAAGCACAGCAAACTCTAAAAAGGGCCGCCGTCTGGAGAGTTGGCTGTCAAGGTCAGAGCGAGTATTGGCAGACCACCGGGGGCACCGACCAATGTCCAACTTGTCCTGCATGGCCGATGATGCAGCAAGGCAGAGACAGGTTCTCGAGGACGACTCTGCATCTCGAAATCAAGTCCCAGGATCTTCCCAGGATCCCCCAGATGAGCCCCAGATGGCTTCTGTACCACAATCATCCGAGCGACCCTGGCATCTGGATGCCTACCGAGCCAGGCAAGTAAGTCCAGAAGTTCCAGTGGATCGACGAGTCCTCTCTCCGTGTCAAGCGAGGGATGGAGGCCGCGCGGATATGTCAGCGCAGCAGGGCCGCAAAGGTCTGTGTGGATCGGCTCGAGAACTCAAAGGCAACTCTTTTCGAATGGCTGACGTGCATTGCATCTGGATCGCCATGCAGCTAACCATGCACATGACGGCCGTTGCTAGCCACGCCATGTCGGTGAAGGTGCATGCTGCAGGTATCATTCAGATTCAGCCACGTCGACCGGCCATTCGCTGATCGCATTCACGGCAGATCTTAGTACACTCTGATCGATCAATCAGTCCCCGGCGCGCCAGCGCCACATGAAGTGACGAGTCTTGGTAACCAACAGGATGGAGCGGGACGGGAAAAGAGAGCCAACATCGACTAGCGACCGACCACCTTGTCCCAGGGTCCGGCCTGACCATTACGATGCCATTTATTAGCTGCGGCATCCGGCAGCCCGTATCGTGCTTTAGCCTGTCTCGGGCCAGCAAGTCACTTATCCGCACTTGCATTCCTCCCGTGTTGATGGTGTGCGGCGGGCAAAGGGAAGGCGCCCTCAAGTCGGTGTGGCCGGGCCCAAATCAGAAGTTCGAGGCTGTTCGGCGCTCCTGTTCTGATGTCGCATACAAATGAGTTTCGTCCCCTCTCCCTTGGACGATATTCGCTTGGCGCATTGAGAGGAGGGAGGAAGCTAGCCACACGTGTGGCAAAGCTGGAGTTTCGGTTCCTGAGCCCGGCTATTGTGTCACTGGCCGAGAAAAAGGTGGGATGGGCGACCCCGCCTGAGTCGTACCAACAGTCGCAAATGAATGATGTCAAACCATTTCCGTGAAAGAAGTGCACAGACACAGGAGGCTGCAGGCAAATGAGCGAGCAATACGGAACGCTACTCCATACTGGGG
>JARJRV010000133.1:0-89952 GCA_030783925.1 Aschersonia sp. MBC 735 | reverse complement strand
CCCTTAGTTTCTGTTTTTCCTCTATGGTAACTAATCTCCTCTAGGAGACGTGTGGGTGTGGAGAGTGCGGAGAATCTAGTGTCCTCGTATCTTCTCAGTGGTCAATCGATAGAGCACGAGGACCATCAATGTTAGACGAACATCAATCACGGACCATAGCAACTTGAGCACCCGTAGACTTGCGGGGTCAAGCTTTAATCGCACGCGACAAAGCTGAACAGACAAGGATAATAGTCATGACCTCCTGACGATCCCTTGATGCCAGCGGCCAAATGACACGCAGGCCGGTTCTTCTGACGCCACCTGGACGTTTCAATTCCGCGAAAAGCACTAGCTTACATCTAATTTTTCCTTTAGCAGCCTCAAATTATTGGTGAGCTACGTATGAGTCGAATGCGAGCTGGTCGAGAATCCCAGCACAATGGGTTTCGGTGCTTTGCATATAAGTTCTTGGACTGTCCGCACTGGCATTCCAAGAAACGGTCGTCCCTTGACCATCAGTCTCTTTAGTGCAATCACAAGTCCTAATCGGTCAACTTTCATTGCATCCCACAACCCAGAATGGTGTCTGCCAAGAACGGCCTTATTGCCCTCGCGGCTGCCGGCGGCCTGGTGCAAATGACTCCGGCACCTCCATCCATCATAGGCGCCGTGCTATCACCTATTGCCTCGGGCGTGATGAAAGGCATGGCTGGCAAGGACGGCGCCAAAGAAGTGGTTGGAAACGCTGTCAGTGGCTCTATTATAGGTGGTTCGACTCTTTGCGCAACGTTTTGTCGTGGATTGAAGGATAGCCTTAAAGAAAACGTGGGCAAATTGAAGGGTTTGTTCGGCCGAGAGCTTCCCTCTGGAGTGTCTTTCGAATCCATCAATCAGTGCACTTCACAGGTCACGGATCAGAAGAACGAGGGCATTCTGATTCGAATCAGCAACGTTGATGGGAAACGTATGTCTTCACCTCGAATTGACCCTATTGGGCCCCAAGCTTACTTCTCTCGCAGGCGTTAATGTCACCAACGTTCCGCCAGCCTGTATGGGTCTTGCATCAATCTTGGCCGATGATCCGGACGAGGATGGCGGTCCGATTCCTATACAGACCAGCAACAACAGCTTGCAGTACGTCAATCTGAGCGTCAAGGATCGCCTGCAACTCTCTGCGGCACTTGGTGTAATTTCTTAGGCAATAGGAACATGGATATATATAGAGCAGAACAGAACGCCAATGCCCCTAGGCTGGAGCTTGTGTTTTCTGCCTGTGCTCTGCGCTGTGATGAGGATCCGGTGTCTGTCAATCTGTTCCAGTTCATTTTCCTTTCATGCTAGTCGACGTCTCGACTCACCGCAGCCGCAGAGATTGTCATTATTTTACCTGTATCTAGGTGTACACTATTTCACGAAATTCATTTCATCGTTTTGGCAAGAGACGCTAAAGAGATCTCCAAGAGTGGAAGATGCCCGAATGGCTGCATCGAAGCCATAGAAAAAGGCTGCAAAACAGCGGATTTAAAGGGGTAGGTTCTCGTCGTTGACGTACTCGTCGATTGTGAATCTGCCTACAAGGTCGAGCAACAGGTTTGCTGAACCAAGGCGTGCAGATAGTAATAGTGAACATATCTCGTTGAGAGCTGCCGAGGTTGACACGGTGGCATGCAACGCGACCTCGCCGGCTGAGGGGACGCTCCAGCCCATAAAAGCCAGGGCCGGAATTGGATGCGTAACGCCAGCGACTCTAGATGCCATGTTAAATAGCACACGCTGGCCCCGATGCCAATCTCTCGCCGGTTGGTAGTGCAAGGAACGTTTAGCCGCATCTATGTCGCCGGTGAGGTAGATAGATGCTGTACTCACATGCTCCTGCTGTAGGCTTCGCGCAGTAGGCATCGCATCGCCGTCAGTGGAAAAGCCGTCAGAGATCACGACAAGAACGCGGTCTCTTATCTCAGGATGCCCTTTGAAGATCTCCAGTGACATTTTCAGCGCGTGTTATAACGGCGTACACCCGTAAATGTACTGGCGAAGCGTGTTCAGCAAGGCAGGGCTGGTAGTTTCCTCGTCTGCCTCCCCACGTTCCTGCAGTCGCTCCAGCAGAAGAATAACATCGCCCACTGGCCGTAGCGACAGGTTTATGAAGTCATAGACGCGGAACTGCATTTTGCTGTCTATAGCGACGGCCAGACGGCAGCATTTAACCTCGCCATCTCGTGACCTCCTTCGATTAGTCGAGCGATAAACACGGCTCTCGCGGTCATCTTCGGTTGCCCCGCGATTTCATCTTTCCCGGCTGGTGACGGCATCACTGGTTGCGACACGCATAGTGCCCGTGTAGAGCACCAGAGCTAATCTAACCGCTTTCTGGTCACATCTGGTCACAATCCACCAAATGAGCGCAGGTACCTCGCTAAGGTCTTTGACTGACAAGATCTCATAAATATACTGAACGGGTTCCGGTCCTGCAACCTATGCGAGTCGCCTTCTCTTCCTTATTTGCCTTGTAGACGCATAGTCTTCAGGTCCTCCCTCATGGTCGCGGCCCGTCCTCTTCGCCGACTGGGCAGAGGAGCTGCAAGTGGTAGCAGACAATGATGGGACCGGTTCCTTGACGACTTGATTGCTGTATGAAGCACTCGACGAGGACGCTGTTGAGGGTACAGCTGAGTCGTTCTGCGAAGATAACCGTTTGAGAACCCGAGAGGACGCGCGAAACTTAGGTTGCTGTCGGTTATTGTCGCGTGCGTAGTCGGTGGCTTCTGCTCGGACAGTCTCGTCATGGCTAGAGTCCGGGGTGGTTGGAACGCAGGCCCCAAATGTCGATGAAGATCGTAATGTCTTGCCAATACAGCTTAGGTCGGTGTCGGTTTGCTCCAAGCCGTCTTTCTCATACTCTGATGACGCTGTACCATTTTCAACTTTAGGGCTCTGCTCTTTCCCCCCCTTGTTAGGCGGAGTCTCGGCCAAAGTTGATGATGTCGACGGAGGTGACGGCAGGCTCGCCTGTAGATCATCCGGGGGGAGATGCGATGTCGCAGCTTCGAGAATTGGCCGGCGGGCGTCTGTACTTGTCGGGATGACGTTGAGCTCCGATTGGGGTCCCCCGCCTTGTGTTGATTCCGGTAGATTCGCATCATCGGCCAATTCGCTCGTGCGCCTTAGGGGACATAACTTGTCCAGAATTCTCCGGCGCTCTTCCCTCTCTCTATCCTGTCGCTTGCGCTCATCCCTAGCATACTCATCGAAGAACATTACCAGGCCATCGAATGACATCCACCGACAGAAATGTATAAAGGCACCCCAACGGGATCCCGAGGAGTCATTGCCCGTATCGTCGTCTTGCTCATGCCCTCCGAGGCGAGGGCATGACCATATCGCTGGTGTCCCTCCCAGCAAACATTTGATTTCGGCCCAGGCGTCGTTTATCTCTCTGATACGCTCGTCTTTCCGCGTGGCAAGCCGATCATAGAACTCGTTTTCGCTGGCGGAATTGTCGGCACATTCGACGACGTCGCGATGAAATGCGTGAGGATCTTGGATGGCGCTCGACCGAGTGTTGAAGCGATCGTGAAGCGAGGTGAACAGGGCCTCTGGAGGAAGGCAAAACTTGTGCCACGGCCATCGGAACTCGGTCCCCAAGGCGTAGTCGGGATCTGGAAGCTGCGCGTTCATGTTTGCGACCGAATGATGAGGCACTGTTGGCAAATGTACGACGAAGAGAGTAGACTCATAGCTCGCACTGTCGGAGGGTGAAATTGCGCATTGAGTCATGTGATGTAGCACGTGATAGCTAACTTTTGAACCGAATGTCCAGCCCGTAAGTAGCCGCGCAGATCAGGTGATCTGTCTTGTTGCTGTCGGTTGTTGGACGAGCGGAATCAAGGAGCAGTCTTGTTTTAGCGACAGCGCTTGCTTCAATCTACGATGCCTTTCATTGGAGGATGTAACGATTCTATCGTCTCAGATGCCGCTGAGCCCGGTAGCCGCCGGATTCCGTACTCAGCACCCACAGCATGACACCCCAACACTACCTCAAAGGTAAGTAGCCAGTGTTGTCCGGAGCCCAAGTCACTATAAGATGTGGTCTGCCGGCTGAGGGGCAAGATGTCTTAACATCCTGTGCCCCTCGCATTTGGATACTTCGCCCAGCTCGGCAACTAGAGAATCTTCCTCCACATGTGCACCCCCGATCACACAAGCACTGGCGCTAACAACAACATGGGTAGCGAACAAGACGGATTTCTTCCGTCGGACGCAAGCACGAATGCATTCACGCCGAGCGAGCTTGCCCAAATCATGCTCAGGGCTCAAGGTGTTCGGACTCCGGATTGCTCTCAGGCTGACTCGGGAGACAACAATCCCTTCATATCAGATGAATAGGACCAGCGCCCCGGTGTTAGGATCGAAGATTCAGACCAAATCACATCGAAGACGGTTGACGGTGACCGGCTTGAGCAACGGGCAGACGTCAGGATCAAATTACATCCATCTTCAAGCAAGCCTTTATGCGTTAAAATAACTCCCCGAGGCGGCGCTGATCCTGTTTTTTGACGATCCGTCATCCTTGATGCCAACGCGCGACCTGGTGGACCTGCGGTCAGCACCGTTGCCAATGAGCAGTCAGGGCACAATATCGGCTTTCTTATCTCATGGCCGACCCTGTTTCAGAACGGTCCATCAATCCCCGGACGTTGGCTCTAGGCGAAGCGCTCAACCTCGATCTCTATTGCAATCCCAGTGGAGACCGCATGGTAGTTATCAACCGCCAAACGGACTTCATCATGCTGAAGGGGCTTGGAGATAGACAGGATGAAGCTTCGTTGAATTCACCACCGGCGATCATTCTCAATCCCAGCAACCCGACCTTTCTAGGCCCTGATGCGCCAAAGCTTGGAATCGTCTTTATTAACAGGTAAAACCCTATCTCTTTGATGGCTGGCTTCTTAGATGCGTAGTATACACTCCAACCCTTGTTTTTTTGTGCCACCAGTACCAAAAAGTGGGTAATCTACCCTAAAGTCTTTCACTAACAGGTTAAAGTAGTACCTATAGACTTATACTATTAAGGTACTACTCTAAAATATAGGGGCTACTTAAAAGTACTTTTTATACCCTATATTTTAGGGTTACTATAGGTAGCTATTAGTACTCTTTTATTATTCTCTTGGTTTCTAATTTAATCGCTAGCCCCTGTAAACTCCGCTAGAAGTCACGGTGGCACAAAAAAACAAGGGTTGGAGTGTAGATACCAAAATTGTGTTAGACTAGACTGAGAGGTTTTAATACTAAGTGCATGACTAACTCTGAGCGGGTCCAGGGAGGATGCGAGGCAAGAGTTGGCGCTGGGAGTAATACAAGGCCAGACAAGTCGTAATGTATGGGTGCGGTGGGTGTAATGCCAGCCACTTATTAATTTACGTACGATAATTAGCGCCATCAAGCCTTACCATTTATTGCCTGCCAATGCCGAAAATTCGGAAATGACCCTCTAGAAGACAGTCCGTGATATATGATCAGCCCGCTTCGTCAACCCGGAGGGCTTGGTCTCGCAATCTGAATTTGAATCCGTGAAGTAGGAAGAGCTTAGCCGTGATTTCATTCGTAGCGGATTAGCGTCGAAATCGCGGAAAACAACGCGCGCAGATTTGATGTTGGCCCCCTTGCAATCTATTATGCCGGCATGAAATGGGCTTCAGACGTGGTTTTTTTGCCCGCACTGGACCAAAATGACCATCTTGGCCTTGCAAATCACTTCTCAAGTACTTCTACTGCTGCGTGATGCAACACTCTACAGTGGGTGGCCGAATGTATGTGCCCACCTTTAGGTATTTTCATCGGCAAGGGGGGGGGGTCTTCAGATTAATTTTGCAGTGGCCGGCCAACGCCTAGTACATCGTGTACCCGCCCTCTACAACTATTATTGCTTCTATTCGATGGGGCATTGTGTCAATCAAGTTCTTGAGAATATTTTCGTTAATTCCGTGCCAAGCTTCCTGCGCTGCTCGAATTAACAGAGCCTTGTTATTAGCGTTATTTAGGGCAAAACGAAGCTCTGGACAGTGTTTGTGAATAGCTTCTTCATTAATACCCACAGAGTTTCTGTTGGATTTAAGTCCGGTGAATTGGCCGGCCAAATCATGACCTCGTAGCCTAATTCCTGCGATCCGCCATTATCGTTACTTTTGACCGGGCACTGTACCTACTCAATCATGAAGATCACGAATATATTGCTCCTTGGTTATAGCGTATCGGACACTACTAGGGGCTATTACTTGCAACTCATAGTGTGCACCATGGAACGCAAGATTGCTTCTCCCATCAATGATATTGCTAACCAGCTTTATGTCCTGATACGACCGGTATGCGTTCCTGCGCAATGTCCCGGATTACTGAAAGTGCAAGACCCACCGAAGGGTCAATTTCGGACACGCAATATTCTGTGATCACAGAATGGACACAGCACGAGTACAAACGCATTCCCAGGCAAATAAAAGCGCCAATTCGGCATTAACCATGTAGTTCGGACATCGGCTTATTCATGAAAGGCTTGACGCAAATATAGCGCAGGGTTCTTTATGTCAGCTTTTGCCGTTCTTCTCGATTTCTTCGAAAAGATACGGACTGAAGGCTCCTCCATTCGAATGATGTTATCTAACAGAAATGGGTGTAATGACAGGATGCTACCATTTGGACAAGTTTTGATCCATGTCTTCAAGTTCTCATCGCGTCTTGATACCAGCCCTTGTTCTATTATAGCTTCCACAAAGGCCGTTTTTGTTCACGTGGCTTAGCTCCATGCTAATCTTCGTGACAAAGCATTTTATTCAGACCCAAAGCTCGGCCTTGCTTCGAGCAATTTATCAGCGTATACGTGTAGTATTTATACACTCTTTCCCGTAACGTCAGGTACTGTCATTGCATAGTTTCTCAATTACTTGTCACGGCGAATTACTCATAAGAATCATTCCATTTCTTGCAGAAGCGAAATGTTGTGGACCAGACAGCTGGGCTTAGCAGGATTGCTTGATTTGTTGTGTATCAGCCTCTGCTATGCCCGAACTCCTGAGGAACCACCTGCAGCTCCGCCACAAGGTCGATATGTCTATCATGGTGATGACAGGTTCCCGGACGAGATCGCGCGAGCCGGAGGTTTCCAACCTCCGGGCGAAGCCTGGGATCAACACGACGCATCATTCGACGCACGGCGCCATATTGTCATGGGCCCGAATGGCTGCAGACATGCCAATTCTGATAACCCCAACTTTCGGTGGTTTACAGGGTACGTTTCCGTCACTCCGTCACAAGACATCGCGGCAGTCTATGGGCGTTGGCTGTACGAAATTCGAGCTACGCCAAATATGATGGACTTTGGCCTGCGGGTCGGAGATTCGGGTCAAGTCTTTGATACTCCCGCGCTGGGAGGTGTCCACTGGCGTCAGGTCAGACGATATGCAGACATCGGTGATGGAACAAGGAACCTTGTGTGGCTGCACAATCCGGATTACGAATACGATTTATTTGAGGAATCCTATTATGGCCGGAACTCTTCTGTTCGCGTGATGCCCGAAGGAGCTTATGAACTTGGCACAAGTCAACAATACAACGTGGCTCACGACTTGAGTCCACGAGGGCGCGGATTCGATGCCGCCAGTGAGTCCATGAACGCGCCCGCCATAAGAGCGTTGTTCGGTGTCTTCCCACCTTACTTCACAGCATCTACGCAGCGTCCAGGCACATTTCCGTCGGCCAACCCGGTTACAGAACAGGAGCCGATTGAGAGTAACTCGGTATCATTTTTGAATAACGCAGATGTCGACGAGGCACGAGGTATGTCAAACAACTTCACAGCATCCTATGTCGCGTCTACTCCATTACTAAGACCCAGCTTTCAGCCGCGAGGATAATTGAAAGAGTTCTTGAGAGTCCTCACCAAGTTATCCGCCCCAGTGTTATCCGATTGGTCAGGGACGGAGTCAACCAAGAAACATGCCCTAGGCTTCGTTCCTTTTTCAGTGGTCAACAGTTCAAAAGAACGAGTGCCACAAGTGGACCATCGTTGAAGGCTCCGAGTATGAAAAGTTATAATGACTCTCCGGAAGTTCAAAATGCTAAGTCGCTCCAGTGTCAAACAACAATGGATGTTGCAAGATATATACCCAAATGTGGACGTCCATTATCTCCAAGACGAGCATTTGTTCAGAGATCAAAGATCTTGAGTTTGGTATCTCATTATCCGACGATTGGACCTCCGGGACGAATGATAAGATCGGCGTTATTTTCGAAGGCCCAGCAGGCAGGGCTGAGCTTGACATTGCATCAGAACCACCTTCTGAGTTTAGTACCAAGATCAAATTGAATCTTACAGAGAAGTTTGGCAGTGACACAATCAAGCTTGACGGCATCACGTCTATCATTTTGACCGCGCAGGGCCAATGGACAGTCGGTAAAACCAATGACGAATGGAAAGTAAGAGGTGAGCCAAGCTACTCTGATTAGTCTCATCACAATCATTAGCAATATTCTGAGCCAATTTTTCGAACCAAGACATCTCACTGCATGCCAATTGCGCCGACCCTGGCTTCGAAGCCACAGACAACAAGTATCTATCACTCAATGCGTACTATCAGCACCCCGATAGGTCCTGGATCCCATTTACGGGTCGCTCGAAGCAAATAGTCGCAAATCTCTCTATCGCACCCACCGACTGGAGTCCAGCGTGCTACTTCATCAAGGACTTGAGCTACTGGTTCAAGCTAGGTGATAATTGGTTTGCTGGCGCCGACGGGTCGCTGTCGTTCAAGATCGGGAGAAGCAAGCCCGTTGAGCTGGGAACAAATTTGAGAATGGGTTTTGAAAAAGCAGCACGCATGCCTCTCAAAGAGTTCTTTGGCCAGTACGAGGTTGACATTCGTGATCTAAACAAGTTGGAGTTGTTTAATCACGGGGCAAGAGACGGGTGGAAGTTCCAAGGTATGTAGGAATCCCTAGTTGCATTTTCTGGTGGAAGGGTATGAGCTTATCTGACTCGCTAGGGATGGGATTCACGGCAAAATGCGCGGGTCAAAACAGGCAGATTAAGCTGACAAAATTTGAGAACGTGGACGAATGGGTTGGAGAGGACGGCTCCAATGAGACTGTATTTATTGGCCACATCGCCAACAGTGACTGGGTATATCAGGGTCCCATTGTTAACTTGGTGGAGACTCCTTTGGAGAATAGTCCGAAGTAGTGTTGCATAATTGCTTCGTTGAAAGCGACTCGCCTCTGATTTCTGCTAAGCGTCTCAAAACGCAGCAGCATGGACCTTTTATCGGGCCTACGGAGAATTGTGTCTGATTAGTGATGAGCTTCTTCATCGCACACGCAACATGTGTTTCATGAGCTAACAGCAATCACTCCAAGAAACGATTCGCTCCGAGCACTGCAGCGTTTGTGAAAAGCGATTCTGTCACTGAAATAGGTCTACTCTCTCTGAACGATTAGCTTTCTCCAACTTTCATCAATATGAGACCCTTTATGCTTCTCAAAGAAGATTCACCTCATGAGCCGCTTGAGGCGGACTGAAGGTCGTGGTGACAATCTTTGTGCTACCCCGAATTTTCTCTCTATTCAAATTTACCAGGAGTTTACGTAGATGAGAAGACCAAGTAGGGCGCATATGGCCGCATCCACAACTCGACTTAGCCAGTGTACCTCTCGATTTTCTCGTCTCTAGATGCATCTGTATTCACTTCCAAAGGCCTCAAATCGAAATAAGGGTCCAGTTTTCTTCTAGGTGAGCATAAGTACGTCTCCAGTCTCTCGAACAAGCTGGCGCCATGTGCACGCCCTCGCTGTGTTCCCCGTAAGGGCGCCTCGTTCCCATATCTGATTTATGACCGTGATGCCTGTTCGCACAGCCGCTATCCCATACTTCTCTACAGTACAATACCAAGCCCGAAATCTCTCCTGCTGCCTAAGATCAAAAGCTTCTGTGGCGCCAATGAACGCTGGCCAAAACAGCGGTGCGGCAAGCAGGTTCCTGGTCTCTTCTTTCAGTTCTTCTATTGCTTCTATTGCCTCCAGAATGTTATCCACGTATTGTCGCATATAGCGATAACTTAATTGACGTGCACTCTGTGAGAAGTAAATGATTATGGCATTGTGGAAGGCTTGAGTCTGATATCGAATGATCTTGGCGCTTGAGTCCTCGCCAAAAACACCCACTCGATGAAGATTTCTTTGTGCGGGCCAATCAAGAATCTCCTGCTCAAGATGATTACAGGATTCGGATAAATTCTCATCTAGCGAAAGGCTCTTGGATCTTTCGGACGCTGCGTCGACTTGATTAACAACGCGGATTGTGGCTTTGAGCAAAGTCAATAAACAAAGCGGTATTCCGTAGACGCATTCGAAAGAAGACATGTCATGTGGGTCCGGCTCCTCCATAGAAGACCATTCAATCTCTTGTGTTTGACAACTGTACGGGCTTAAAGTTTGTTCCTCGTCTACGGACTCGTGCGCAGAATGAGGGTCGCGGAATAACTGACCGTGCGCAGCCGAGCATCCAGGTTTCTCATTGTCCAGACTTTCTCTTGTAGCAGTGCTTTCATATATAACACGAAGATAAAGGTAGGTTCTGTGAAGAGCACGTGCTTTACCGGAATATCGGATCTTTCTAAAACTCATGTACTTGATGAGTTGGCTTGCGCCATCAAGGTGAACGCGGCATGATTGCGTGTCTCCAGATATCACCTATGTTGTGATCAGAAAGACCCGCAAATCCAGCATGATAAGAGTTGTCTCGCACAACAAGCGCTGGGATACAAATGCTTTGGGGAGGAATGGCGCTCAAGGAGGGTTCAAGCATACATTGATGGTGACCATGGATAACATCGTGGCCAAGATTTCCTTGTATCGGGGGCGCAACTCCATTAATAGGTCTTTTTCCACCCCTTCTTTCAGTAGGGCTATTGCACAATGCCGGTACCGGGATGCAACTTCACGCCAATGAAGCGTTTGGACCTTGTAGTCTCCGTTATTGTATTTGTTTGAGAGAAAAAAGGCGCTGATGGATAAAAGTGCACTTCTCAAAGCGCGACGAACTCTCGTCGTTGAGCCCTGGATACTCAATTCGCCGGCGCATTGCATGGCTCTCGGCAAATGTATCGTTTTCCAGGGGCTTTTGGCGTTTTCGATGACACAAAATAAATTGACCACATGGTAAGCGTAAGTATACATGAGGTATCTCTCCTGGTCCGTAGAGTTGCAGGGCTCCGGGAGTAGAATTGGTATTTCTCCAGACAGTGCAATATCTGGATAGCACGATGTCATCGGTGTGGGCGTCATTGGCTGAACGGTGGCGCTATTCTCGTCATCGCTTTGAAATGCGTAATGGGACTCTGTGCCGGCATGAGACAAACACTGAACTGAGATGGGCGAAAAAGTCCCCTGCGGTGCGCTTCGATGCCTCTCACGCAAGCTTTGGTTGTGTTCATTCTGTGGTTCATCAAGAACTGCCGGATCTGACTCAGGCGTCGCTAAAGACGGTTTGACCGATTGCACAGGATACCAAATTGTGCCGTCCTCAGCTTGAGGCAAAAGATTGTCGAGATATGTTGAAACCTGATTCTCCATGTCATGGCGGCTTTCTGATTGACCATGATGCACTACGCAAGGCTCCGCCAGTCCTTGAGTTTTGCCAAGACCAAAGACACCGAAATTATGTATGTTCACGGACAATGATTCCCGATAAGTCAAGTCCCAGCTCTGCTCCAGCAAGTCGACGGTGTTGAGAATGTCCTCGACTTGATCCCATCTGAGTACTCGGGGCTGAAGCACCGCGGGTATGTGTCGTCGAAGCGAGCGATTGGATGACAGAAGCGTGGGCGACGATGGGTCAGGACCCTTACCTGACCTGAATGGATTCGAATCAGGAGGCAGCCATTGCAGTCGCGTGTCGTATCCCTCGCATGGCAGCCTTTTTTCTCGGCACACGCCACAGATTGGTCGAGCCTCGTCGCATTTGACCTTGCGCGCGCGGCACGTCCAACAGCCTGTAAATGTCTTGCTGCGCTTCCGGCCTCGTTGAGTTGTATGTTGGGAAGGTAGCGCCATCGTTTGGCTGCTTCGAAATGGATTGGCCAGCTGGTACGGGAGAAGGGGTAATGGGCCCCAGTCGGATTCGAGGAACACACCTCGTGCGATGTCTCATCGACACAAGGACATCTACCAGATGACTTTCGGTGTGGATGTGGATACGATGTGTTATTAGCGATTCGACTCAAGAGATCGAAGAAGACGGCATGACGAACCAAGAGGGTATGATTGCGGGGAGGACTCGTTTATGCCTATAACAATCGTGCGGGGGTCGCAAATGTCGCGCCAAAAAAGGCCCAGCCGGCCGGTCTCCCATGCAAGTTGTCACTGGCATCATCAGGACCCTGGTGACTGATGCGACGGCAGTCTTGTGACTGAATGGCACATTGCTATCATATCGGTATCGTATCAAGTTGCGGAAGAGTACGGTAAGTCCACGCAATGATATCGATTAATGTGTACTGTCAGAACCCGACTCAGACTCTAGATCATAATAGTCCATAAAGTGTCTACGCAGATGAATGTTTTTGACTTGCTAAGCCTAACAAGCCCGACTCCTAAGATTGTTTTGACCCTGTGACTTTTTTTTTTTTTCAAAATTCGACACAAATCCAATATAAATCAGGCTATCGTCGGTTTCGGGCTTCTGTCGGAGTCGATTTAGCTCCACAGTATGGGGTACGTCAATCATCCTACGATAAGAAAGCCACAGCGATGCGATGCATGCATGATAAATGCGGTCCGGAAAAGTTCTCTCCAAACCTACAAGTTGAGGGAAGGTGATTGCGAAGTGATCGATGGCGCGATCTGCGATCGAGAAACCGCCAACGTGCCATCAATGGCGGATCCGGTTGGACATGGGCAATTCATAGCGATCGTGAAGCTTGATGAAGATTGCCAATCACTTATCTTGTGCGCAGCAACCTATCGTGTGCGTGTTAACTTTCTTTCCTTTTTTTCCCTATTTCGCCTGAGATATCAGCGTGTGAATTTGCATTTCGTGCAGGCCGGGCCACAAGCTTGTCGATTGCTTTCGCTACCCAATTGACATCATCTCTCAGGCTTAGGCCTGCCTCCTAAAAATGTCGACAACCACAATCACAATTCACCCTGCGGCGAACACCAGAGTTGAATCCAACCTCAGCACTCTTGCAACGGGCGGATACGCGTTTCCTGGCATCCCCAAAATTACCGACCCCTTCAAGAAACGACAATGGCAGCTCGAGCACATGGCCGGCGCATTCAGAGTCTTCGCCCGTCGCGGCTTCACCGAGGGCACAAGCGGCCATGTCAGTGTACGAGATCCGGTGGACCCTTCAACCTTCTGGATCAACCCGTACGTCACCCTCAGCGTTGTCCTCCCATTTATCTGGCAAGACGGGGTCGGACATGAGTCCATCGTGTGAGCAATGTGAGGCTGATGATTGGAAATTAGCCTCGGCAAACATTTTGGCATGCTGCGCGCCAGCGACATGGTCCACATCGATGAAGCCGGCAAAGTCATCGGCGGCAACAAGGTCGCAGTGAATGCTGCGGGATTCATGATCCACAGCGCCGTTCATCGCGCTCGCCCTGATCTTCACGCCGCTTGTCACCTGCACTCGCCAGCAGGCAAAGCTTGGTCCACGTTTGGCAAGCCTTTGGATATCATCAGCCAAGATACCTGCAATTTCTGGGGCACTCAGACCGTCTACGAGGCCTTCGGAGGCATTGTTTTGGGAGCTGAAGAGGGAAGAAGGATTGCCACTACACTGGGACAAGACGGCCGTGTCATCATACTACAAAACCATGGTCTTCTCACCACAGGAGCGACTGTCGACGAGGCTGCGTACTTGTTCACCTTGATGGAGCGCTCATGCGAGGTCCAGCTCATGGTCGACGCCGCCGGTCATCCGAAAAGGTTCGTTGGCGAGGAAGAGGCCAAGTTTACGGCCCGTTTGAATGCGGATCCAGTAAGTCAAGCTTGTCCTCTGGAAACTTCTGATCTCTTGTTCGCCTGGACTCACGAGACAAATTTTGGTAGGAAACGCTGTACACCGAATTTCAACCTGACTTTGAGTATGAGATTTGGAAGTCAAATGGCGAGTTGAGTAAAGGAGACTAAGTAGAAAAGAGAAAGATTACCGATCCTGTGATGTGAGCCACAGATTCTCGTTCGAGCATGCCCCGGGGCGCGAAAGGAGCCCCCATCAAACTTTAGGTGGAGCTGTAGTTAGACACCATGAAATCACACTCGGCGCTCGTTTTCATCTTCCAGGAGGAAAAGAAATTGAAATTAGAGCTGGAGTACTTTCCAGAGATGCGTGACATGCATGACTTAGGCTAGACAGCAGAGAACAATTGGTTCTCAGAGTTCAGAACTAAAGACGGTCAATCAAGATGCGTCTGTATACTTGGTTATGTCTGGTGCTTGATTTAATGTGCATCGAAAGCATCTTCAGTCTACGAGTGCTCAGAAAACAAGCTCTCAGGCCCGTGTCATCCGTTGCTCCGGAGATAGGTCGCAGATTATGAACGATACTTTTTGGTGATATCTACCGAGATAGCGTACTTGAGATTATGTCACCAATCTGTGTCCTTATCTCATATCCCGTGAGGATAGGCTATCCTATCTGCTTCTCCGCGCCCCAGGCAAGGCAAGTGATAGCGAGAGAGCGCGGAACGAGTCGCCAACTAGGCATTGACAACTATGATTGTCTGTCTTGTGCCCGTTTGAGCCTGCACGCATGCAAAGCTCCGGTGTTGAGTTGATGGACACAATGCTCGCGATAACTCTGGCTAGGAATTTCGTGGTCAAGATCTGAAGTATAAACGTCGTCAATTCTGGTAAAGCTGGTCCACCAATTCTGCCTCGTCATCTTCGACATCTTTGACATCCGGCAATACATTGTCTACGATTTCTTTTTCTTTCGCAAAGATAGGCCTGGCAATATCGGGAACATCGGGTGAAATGGCGAATCGCAGCCGAACGTTGGATCAACGCGTACATTGCATCAAAGACCTTGAGCATTTGGGGTCCGAGAAGCTCGCGAAATCCTGTCGAGGTAGAACAATCGCCTGCTTTGCGTCTTATCATCTATTGCCCTTCACGCAGTCTACTTGGGGAGTTGGCTTGAACATCACCGTCACATTGTCTTTGATTACCCGCCAGATGCTCATTGGCCATGACATTGAACCATGCTGGCAGTGTTTTCGCAGGCTAATCAGTGATATAACGCCAAGACTTTTACAATGGGGGCGCCATGGATCTTCTCACGTACGGCGGCGTTTTCCCTCCGACCTATTTTGACTGCAAGTGTCAAAAAGAATGTACAGGACTAACACGAAGAGTCTGGCGTAGGCTTCGAGACAATGAGTCCGCCTTTGATGGGTATAAGATTCGAACTAGGATAATGCGCAACCTGACTGGACTCGATGCATCTACTTCGATCTTTGGCTGCCGGGTTAAATTTCCATTTGCATTCGCGCCAACTGCAATGCAAGCTATGGCGGACCCCGATGGTGAGATCGCAACGTCAAAGGCGTGCGCATCCCTGGGCGTGGCGATGGCACTCTCGTGTTACGCCACCAAACCACTCGAAGATGTCATAGCGGAAGGCAGAGAAAATCCATACGTGCTCCAAGTCAGTTTGTTGAAGAACAGAGAAGTTATGGTCCAAGCTCTGAAAAGAGCTGAAGGCAAGTGGTTGAGGGTCAACGACAGAGAACGAGCCCCCAAGTATGGCAGTCATGGGTGTCTATGTTCAAGGGGGCTGACCACACATGGATGCGATAGCCGCTGGTTACAAGGCTGTTTTCGTCACCCTTGATGTCCCCTGCCTCGGCCGCCGCTTGAATGAATATCGGAACAATTTCGCGGTGCCCCGCGGCATGGGCTATCCGAACCTTTATCCCGGTGTTGATGTGAGCTGTCTGGATGACGGCGACGAGAGCATGGCTTATGGTGAATTGGTCCCTCCCATGCGTTTGTCCGGACATATGGCAGAGCTCTCAGATAAATTGACATTTCGCTTGTTGCAGACCCATCTTTCGAATGGAAAGACATGATTGCGTTCTTTCGGAACCACACCAACATGCAGATCTGGGGCAAAGGCAGTGAGTCATGCGATGACATGGATCGTTGCTTATCGATCAAGGCGCTTACCTGTGTGGCGACTTACAGTTTCTGGGGCGCTTGATGCTGAAGAGGCAATCAAGTGCGGCTTGGATGGAATCATTATTTCGAACCACGGCGGCCGCCAACTGGACTCGACCCCAGCGACGCTGCATATTCTACGCGAAGTTGCCCCGGTTGTCAAGGGACGGATCCCCATAGGCATTGATGGGGGGATCCGTCGGGGCACCGACATCTTCAAGGCTTTGGCCCTGGGGGCTGACTTCTGCCTCGCGGGGCGACCTGCGCTATGGGGGCTGGCGGTAAGTCGAAATTGCCAGCAGCCCCAGCCACTAGAATATCGTTCTCCTTGCTGACTAGGGCCTTCAGTACAACGGGCAAGCAGGAGTCGAGCTGGCCCTTCATCTCCTCTACGACGAATTTGTAACAACCATGGCACTGGCCGGGTAGGTTTCTACCATATTGAGCCCTCGTATGTTCTCTTTGACTATGATATTGAGCCACAATGCAGGTGTCGAAGTGTATCGGAGATCAACAGCGACTTTCTCTCCGTCCTGAAGTCTGATGGCGCCCTCGCAAAATTGTAACATTTCTTGAAGATCAAAGGCTGCACTTTGAACCCAAAGACCGGAAGACACTAGCTTGACTCTGAGTAGCAGTCACAATTGAGCCATTTTTTGTTTCGGAGACTAGAGGCCTGACCACGAAAATGCACTACTCTTGGTGCTTGAATGTATGTTTCGAAGGGAGAGGGGGGGCGGTGCAGCACGTCGCCTGATCAATTTCCAGCTTTGGGAATGTGCACTTTATCGCACGTTGAGTAGCAGCTTTGTGACGAAGGAGGCAAATTACACAGAGACTGCTTTCTTTTTGTCTTCGTTTCGTGTGCCTGGACGCCATCATTATCGGTATTGCAGGCGATACTGACATGCGCTTAAGATAATTTAATACAGAACGTTTATCGACGCGTGCAGAGTTCACAATTACTTTTGCTGAAACTCTCAAGGGCTGCGACAAGGATCATATGAAGTCAACACCATCTTGGTCCTACCGGGTTCATCTACTAAATGTGCATTCTAAACCATATGAAAATCTCCGTCTTCAATCTAGCATTATCCGCCTCAAGCGCCAAAAGGTGCCAATTATTGGTAGGGGTTATCAGACTCGAACTTCGCGGTCCACATCCCCTTTTCTTCTTTGACCTGGAGTTGTAGCGCCTTCAAAAGTCCGTAAATGGTGCGTAGTGTTGGCATTGGCACGCCCCGAGCTTCGCCTTCGCGGAGCGGTTCGCCCACGATGTTCTCAATCTCCATAAAGTTGCGCTTCTCGATATCCTGACACATGCTCGGCTTGAACGCCGTGGTCGTCGAATCCGCGCGGATCATCTCTTCCGGCAGATCCGCAGGAAATTCGCTCACCCCGCACGCAGAGGCTGCGGCCATGATCTCGAGCATGACAGGTCGGATAAGGTCATCGATTACGTGACGACTCATTCGCATTCGTGGCGTATCCATGCGCAGGATGGCAGCAACAGAGTTATAAGAGGCGTTGTAGATAAGTTTTCGCCATCGTATCATTCTGACGTCCTCAATGTACGCAATCTGTAGCTTACCCGAGGCGTTGTAAATATCGATATATCGGCGAGCAGCGCTTGCTGCGACGTCGAATGGTACTTCTTGATTGGGAAAAGGCCCAATCTTCTGCGCATCGATGTCGTCGTGCAAGATGTTGCCGTGAGAGCGCTCAGTGGCGCCGATATATGAAGTACTGCTTATAATAGGATTGGTTGGGAAGCGTGGGAGGATCGCACGCTCCACGTTGATGCCATTTTGGGACAGAACAATTGCTGTATGTCCTGGTGTCACGGCCGGACTGATGAGGTCCGCGATCGAAGGAGGAATTTCAGGAATGTTCTTGGTCGTGACAAGAATGAAGTCAAAGGGCGGCAACTTCTCCTCAACAACAGACGGCACCGCATTGCGTACTGCTCAACCATCAGTAAGTAGTAGCACTCCGGGGAAGAACCCATACCGACCATTAGCTATTCGCCAGCCTTTGATGCCAAATCCATGTTCGATCGAGTCGATATCAATACCGTTCTTGAGCACGGCTTCATAATTGGAGCGCATCACGGCCGTCACCTTTGCTTTGCCTCCAGTCTGAAGAGCGTAGGCGGCCATGATGCCGACGCCTCCAGCGCCGACAATTAACACCCTGGCCTTTTCTTGCGCCATGCTGAAGAGAAGGCCAATGAAGCGAAGACAAGGGCAGTAGAGTTCAGCGACTGGGTCAACCAGGCGACGTGTTTGATCTGCTGCTCAAGTCGTGTCTTAAAACGCTGGCTGGGAATACGCATGGTGCGATCAGAATAGCGACCCGATGCACTTGGGCGGCCCTCGTTTCGTATCGAGACATGTCAAGGCAGCGGGTGTCTGTTCCGCTTGAGTGCTCATGCTGACAATGAGAAGTGACAGAACGCGCTTGACCAAGACTGGCGATCCGACTTCGGCCTCTCGACAACGACCGGCAGTCAGAGGCGTCGATCAGGCAGGTCACGGCGAGAATACAGTTGTGCAGGACGCCCTCCCAATACTGACTGGCTTGGCGCGTACTCTACCTTGGCTCAGTAGTGCATTGTCCGGGGGGCGGCTCGCCCGCCGCCACAACCTCGTCCCGTGCCGCGTTCGTCTGATGCTGCGGGTTACTTCATACATGCGCAGAGACGACTCCAGGACACCGTTGAGGGTTAGCCGGAACTGGCAACTCACTACGTAGGGTTATTAAGGTTCCATTGCCTTAGAGGGGCCAAATTCCGATCAGAAAACTGCTTGCTAATTGATATGAATCATGTAGCGAGATAGAGACCACTGCTATCTGCAGGTCTGAAAATTTACAAGCGTGAAGTATTCTGCGCCGACAAGACCTCGATCACCTCTCTCGATACTCTCTCACCGCTTCGAACGGCGCCTTCCATGTAACCCTTCCACTCACCTGCCGTCTCCGTGCCCGCAAAGTGTAGGTTCCCGCAGGGCTCGCGAAAGCTATCGGCACCCACTGTGTCGAGGACTCCAGGCCCAAGGGACGTGCAGGGACACCCATAGCCGGCAAATTCGTCGTTCGCCCATTCATACGTGAGTAATCGAACAAAGTACTGGTGTGCGTCGTCGGAAGCGAACGCCTGGGCCAGCTGAGCGAGCAGACGCGTTTCGCGCTCACCTGCGGGCAAGGCGGCCCATGCCCTACCGGGATCCGCAGCCATGAAGCACGTCAGCACGTATTTCGACTCGGCGGGGATGCTGGAGTCCCGCACAATGCTGGCAGGGCCGACAAATGACTGGACCAAGCCACAGAAGCCTTTGTTGATCCAGAACGGTGTACTGAACTCCATCATGGCCTTTGCGTAGTAGCCATACGTCAGCGAGCCGAACAACAGCTGCTTGCTTGGCGGCAACGGGGGAGAAAACGCAATGCTCTTCAGCGCCGGGCCAGGCACCGTCGTGACGACTTTGCGGGCCGCCATCGTTCCTCCAGTGGTCTGAATTCTCACAGGCTCTTGGCCGTGAGCAGCAAACACCGCTTTCACGGACTGCTTCAGCTGGACTGTACCAGCAGGCAGTGCCGACGCCAGACCCTTGGCAAATATTTGAGTGCCTTGACGCACGCGCAAGGCTTGTGCGCCTCCCTTTCTGTCGGATCGCATTTGCAGGAGTCCTCCACCACTCTTGCAGTAATGGAGGAAGAAAAGCGCAGAAATGTCCCGAGGCTCTTGGCCCAACATTGCGCGAGTCCATACTGTGGCACTAGCAATTGCACCGTCACCAATATTTTTGGATCGCAAGTAAGCTTCGAATGTCAGATTATCCAGATTATTGTCTCTGGGCTTCCACACGTCGATGCACTGGCAATCTGCCTCGACCAAGTCGCGGATGTCAGCCATTTGACGGCGGATTGCATCATCGAACTAGACGAGCATGCTCAGTCAGCATCTTTCACGATTCATCGTGAACGAGGAAGAAACGAGATCGTGTATCACGTACGGCAGGCAATTCTCCATAGGGAAATGACCAGGACTTGCCGTCCACGTTCTGCAACACTGCGTGGCCGCGCGTGTTTTGCTCGATGAGATCAGCGCCGAATTGTCTTGCCAGGCCATAAATTCTGTTTTGATTCGTATCATTGATCCATGCGGCCCCGAGATCTACCGCGGCCTCTCCTCCTCCCAGAGGCACACTCCACGTCTTGCCGCCGACGCGATCGCGCGCTTCGAGCACGATACACGAGAAGCCAGCATTGGTTATGTCACGAGCGGCTGTCAGGCCCGCCAGACCAGCACCAATGATGACAACGTCGACCAAGTCGGATTGGCTTGGCTGCTGAAGTTGCACTGCCGGTGTTTCCTGAACAGCCAAGACCGCATCGACCTCAAATAGCCATGACGCGACTGCAAGCTGAGGCACTGGAATCAGCGTCACGGCTGGCCTGTGACCTCCCAAAAAGCGTTCTATGTGTCGGGCGTGCAGTCGCTTCTGTCCATCGTAATTGACAATCAGTAAATTCAGTTTGACAATGTCCGTAATCGCCGCGCCCGCCGTGATGATGACCTTGCGCAAGTTCAACAGCGCGAGGTGAATCTGCGACTGGTAGTCGTCTGGGACTAGGCCTCCGTGAGTGACCCCTGGCTGGCCCGCTACGTGGATCAGCTTATGGCCATGGGGGACGGCCACAGCTGGCGCATAGTACGCAGACGGGGTGTTTGCGAGGTCAACGATTTCTTTCGCCTTCGACATTGCTGAGACGGGGAAGCTTAACGGATCTTGACCTGATGCGGGACATCGCCTCAAGAATCGTGCCAGGTTCGGGAAAGGGCAAGATGGTCTTATACTAGAGTGGCCAATGATGTAATTACGCGCTTGAAGTCCCGGCGTTAATTCGGCTTCAAGCTTTGCCCTGCTCAACAACGATACCCACATCTATCAGCCCAGTTGGTGAGCAGCTGGCAAGTTGGTGGGCAGCTGGCAAGTTGGTGAGCAGCTGGCCCCTTGATTGTGCCTGCCCACAGACAGCTTAGATAGATTTCTTCCTTCTTCAATCAGTCTTCCATCTATCTACCAGAGCACCTTTGTGCCTCCATATATCTTGAACAAAGCTTCACAAAAAAAGCAAGCTGCGCCTAGGCAGCACCATAATGTCCGCCGCTCATCCACTGCGACACCTGTTCACGAACCTCAGCCATTTCAGTCGTGGTTTATCTAAGATCCTGATAGGGATCTTCAGAAGACGATATTTCTCTGCCCTGCAGCCATGACGACCCACGGAGGTATCACCTGGTGTCACGACGCGCTTCAGCTCTTATGTAGTGCTATTCCTCGCCATTTTCGACGCGGCACTGTCCACGGCCACCACACGCCAAGCACGCGAAACACCCCGTTGCCTCCCCTCCAACGACCCACGGATCTATCACCTGGTGGGACGACGCGCTTCAGCTCTTAGTGCTATTCCTCGCCATTTTCGACGCGGCACTCATAGATTAGCCTCTCGCTCTCTTTTCTGTTTAGACAGCTGGCGCTGCAATGGCAGAAAGGTCATCCGCCTGGGAGCACTCCACTTCGTGCTTGCCATTCGACGCGCTTCAGCTCTTAGTGCTATTCCTCGCCATTTTCGACGCGGCACTCTCCACGGCCACCTCAGTCACGTCACAGTTTTCTGCTCAAGGATACGCAGGATAATATCGCAGGGAGAGAGCGCTATAAAGCATTAAGAGAAAAGTTCAGCCCTCGCTCCACGCTACTGGGGCCATAGATCAGCCTCTCGCTCTCGGAAGATAAAAAGAGGCTGTTCCGCCCTCTTCAATACTGCCAACATAGATTGCCCGTCAAACTCATCTACAACATCACCCTCACACTTCGGAGCCGATGAACATGATGGTATACTTTTTGCAGCTTGAATTAGCTATGGTCGAGGTATGGGAGGGTTTTGCGTAAGAGCTTCTTGATTAACATAATGCCTCACTGAATTAAGGCTATTATCAACGCACGCGGCTGGTACACCAAATACTGATTATCCCAAGATATGCAGAATAACCTAGAAAGTCACTGAATAACATGCGAATTAAAATGCTATTGAATCAGCTGAGGAAATCGGGTTTTTCTAATTGCCCTACTGATCGCGATACTTCGTTGTACCAGGGCTTCGTCGGGAATTACCTGGGACTCACTGTACAAACAGTGACCGCTACGTCCTAGACGCGACAATGGAGCTTGTCTTCACATCATGCGGGTGATAAAGGCCGTAAAGCGGAAAAGCAGATCGGCCAACAATTTCTCGCTGTCACTTTCTGTGCAGCAAAACTGGTGTCGAAGGATCCGCTCTCCCGTACCATGCTGAATGCTACAGAACTTATCATCTTCACCCGCCAGGGCTCCGGGCTGCGATGCACCCGCATGAAATGGGGAGGGCGAGTTTCAGAAACGACGGTAGGTTTTCGATCTCGCCCCGGCCACGCAACCAGTAGTCAAGCGCGTCTGTCGACCGATGACGCAGGATGTGCTTGTGTACAAGACATGCACGACAAGACATTGCCGATAAGCCCATGCAACTCCATGCGTTGCATACCACTATCAGCACGGCAATGATGCAAACGTTTCGTGCTTTCAGAGATTGCGAGTTCCGAATGGAACATTCTGTTCGGCGATCTGCAAGTTCCGGGATGGGTAGAGTATCACCCGACAATCAATTTTCGCCGTTCAAGGTTTGCTCGCCATGACTTTCCTGTGCTCATCTGCCCATGAATGGGCAGGACTCCTCGCGGCACCCGTCATGATAACAGTCGCAGAGGGTCTTACGTCATGAGGCGCTGACATTGAGTTGCTCACTCTTCTCAAGGTAAGCCATTGATACTCGATGCCGCTCGTGTCAAGTACGTATCGGATTTCCTGTGACTTCCACGGCTGGGGAATACTCATTTCAATCCCTCAGGACGGACAACCGCCGATTTGGTCCTTGAGTATTCTTGACAATCTTCGGTGAAGCAGAAGGTTGGTGTATTGTCGAAAATGTCTCAACAGCAAGATGGCGATTCAAAGAAGAGCTCCCAAGCCCAAGGGGTCTTGCAACAAGTTCCATCGATGTCGTGCGGCTATATCGAAGCTTCACACGGTGCGCACAGCGGTCTTGCCCGGACAAACGTCAGGCGAGGAGTCAAGTCTCGGCACGCACAGATGATAGCAATCGGAGGCATCATTGGTACCGGTATGTTCGTCGGTTCGGGTCAGGCATTGGCAATCGCAGGACCTGCGACGCTTCTTATTGCCTACATAATCAACTGTTTCTTCGTCTACCTTGCAACGACCACGATCATCACTGTGGGCGCATATCTTCCGCTGAATGGATCCTCCATGGCCGCCTATGCCAGTCGCTACGTCTCTGAAAGCTTGGGGTTCGCCATGGGCTGGTTGTACTGGTGTTTTTTCGGCTTGATCGTCGCAAACGAAATCACGGCCGCTGCCTTGGTCATAAACTACTGGCCCAATGCCGTGCATATCGCAGTCTGGCTCATGATTTTGTGGCTGGTCATTGTCGCTCTGAACATGTTACCTGTCAGGTTCTACGCAGAATCCGAATTCTGGTTTGCCTCAACAAAAGTGATCATGATTGTCGGCCTGATCATTTTTGCCTTCGTTTTCGCAGTTGGAGGTGGCCCCTCTGGCAAAGCCATTGGCTTTCGATACTGGCATTCCCCAGGCGCCATGAAAGAGTATTTGGTAGAGGGTGGTCCTGGCAAATTCTGTGCATTCTTGTACGCAGTCACCTACTCCCTCTTCTCGTTTTTCGGCGGGCCAGAAATGCTCGTCTTGGCGAGTGGAGAAATGAAGTTTCCCAGAAAGAATCTTCCGCGCGCCTCGAACGGAGTCGTATGGAGATTGTGCATCTTCTATGTACTCGGCATACTTGCCGTCGGGATCATATGCCCTAGCGATGCGGAAGGACTCACAAATGGTGGCCACGGCGCAGCTGCTTCTCCTTGGACAATCGCAATGAAAAACGCGGGCATCACAGCACTCCCCAGCATCGTCAACGCCGGCATTGTTCTTTCGGCTTGGTCGGCCGGAAATTCATGCCTTTACATGTCCAGTCGTGTATTGTATTCCATGGCTTGCAATGGCTCAGCCCCCGCATTTTTCGCCCGCATCAATCGCTGGGGAACACCGACCAATGCCGTCCTTTGCAGCTCGCTTTTCGGCCTTCTTTCCTTGATGAGCATCAGCTCTTCAACCATAAAGGTCTTTAACTATCTCGTTAGTCTCATCAACACTGCTGGCTTGATCTCTTGGGTCTGCAGCTCTGTCATATGCATAAGGTTCCTGAAAGCTTGCAAGGCGCAGGGGGCAACGAACCTTCCGCATCTGTCTATTTTCCAGCCATATGCCGCTTGGATCAGCTTGATCTTCTTTTCCTTGATGTGCTTCCTGAATGGAATCTACGTCTTCTTTCCGGGTCATTGGTCTACTGAATCATTCCTTACCTCTTATCTGGGCGTTCCCATTTTCCTTTCGATATATGTCCTTCACAGGTTGAAACACCGGGATAGGCCATGGGCGCATGCCTCGCATGAAGTTGATTTGACAACGGGCCTGGACGAGATTATCGCTCTGGAAGAACAAGAGGCGATCGAGCAGCAAGAACAGAAGCCGAATCGAGTCAGGGCCCAGGTAGCTGGCGCTTGTAACAGTATCTCACGAGTGTACAGACGGTGTACCCGGAAATGAGACCCGGGGCGGCCAGTTTTGCTTCCGATTGTATTGAACGACCCCTTGCACTTTCGGGACCGCCACTAGCTCGCAAAAATGTAGCCTGGCCACACCAACGAGATAATTGCGAGAGTCAAGATTCAGGATGCGTACGTTAAATTATCATTCCGCTTTGACTTCGTCTAGTTCTTTTAGGAGTAGGCTACGATCTGGCATCGAGCCATTCGATGTGATTGAGTCCTCAGCTGGAAAAGTAGGAAAACCAACGCGAGGCAGACGCTGAACATGGGAACCCAGTTAGCCCAGCCGCTGAGGAACACTTAAACACCATCGCCACTGTTCAATTATCACAGCGAACGTATTCATGTTTCTTGCTGCGCATAGAAATTCGCAGATCAACATTAACCCACTTTCATCGTGCATGATCAGCTCTTGCGGAAAAAACTCTCTCATATGGGCGCGCGAAGCCATTCGGGAAAGCATTTTGGTAGAAATCCGAGAACGAGCAACTAGAGGATGGGCTGGAGAGTGATAACGAGGTCTCGTTCTCTTTGACATGCGACAGAAAAAAGTTGCAGGCAGATAGTTCGATACGGAGGATCGCAAGAACGAATCTGTGTCTCATCTAATCACGAGAGGGGTCGTGAGGACGAAGACAGACCATTGTGTGTAGATCAAGTCCAGGAGTGTATTGAAAGGGGCAGCACAGAACGTCAAGGACTCGAGAGACAAATTGCGATGTACACAGAACTCAATCCAAACCTTCACTCCGAGCATTCAGCGAGTAAACTGCAAGAGTTTTGTCACCTCGTACTTCGCGACATTAGACGCGACAATAAAAGAGTAACGCTAAGTATGCGTGGCGCACCGCCAAATCCTTGGAAGCCCGTACGTTACATGCTGAACAAGTCTCGTGAGAGCATCCACGGCGAATGTTCGTAGTAGAGACCTGAAAGAAATCAATCAAGAAGTCAAATGGATAAGAAAGGAGAAGGGTTGATTCATACCTTCTTTCTCGCAATCTGTATAAATGCCGTAATTCCGCTACGAATTTTCCCGCCCGCCGTCGGTCGAAAATGATGTTGCTGCGCAGGCGCACAAGTGTCGACAGCCCTCGTGAATATTAGACGTCCTCATCAGCGAGTTCCCTCAGGCATCACTGCATCATTTCAGGCGCTCGTTTCGTTCGGAGTTGCTGGAATCCATGCCACCTTCAAGTGGCGTGTTGATGATGGGTGGCACTCGGACATGGCAGGGATGCCTGCGCGAGAGGGTGACGCGAGGATGCGACGCTGGAAATAATCAATATTCGCGTCTGTTGTGCAGCACATGACCAATACTCGCCTAAGTTCGATGGCGACCTTTTCCTCGTCTTTGGTCTCGAAGCTGCATGAGCCGTCTCGAAATAGAGATTCCTGAAGCAACACGGTGATCAATGAGAGCGCCTTCCTCTATCATGACGTCTCGGGGAGCACTCGACTGCGACAGCATCATTTGCGGGTCTTGGGACGGCAAGTCGAGATAGCTGATGTCAAAAGCCTTTTCATATTGCTTTTGACGTGCGCTAGCAGCCGCGAATGGGGACGATTGCGGGAACGATCGCGGCTCGTTAATCGTCTCAAATAAGTACATACATGAGAGCGATGAGAGAAACAGCAGCAGAGGCTGCGGGGTATTGCCCGCATATAAATATGTATATCTGGAGTAGTTGTACGGAGTGTACAGAGGCAGAGTAAGGAGTATCAAGAACACGATCAGGGGGTGTCTGCACATATCACGGGCTCCGGGCAGTCTTTCCGTCCGCTGAGGAGGATTGGCACTGAATTATATGACTCAAATTTCCCTACAGATGGATCGTATCAGGCTCATTCATGTCGTCGTCGGTACTTCGGGTTGTGCCTATGTCTGGTCACGCCACGTCGACAGTGCCCCCTTGACAACTGTGTCTATTTGCGGGCTCTTGGTCACACTGCTATGGCTGCTCATCTGGGTCAGTTGGCTGTATCCATTCTACCTTTCGCCTCTTCGCAATATTCCCACCGTTGGAGGATTCCCGCTCTGGGGCCACTTCTTGGACATAATCACAGAGGAATGCGGTGTCCCGCAGCGCCGTTGGCATCAGCAATATGGCCTGGTCATCCGCTACTTCTTCCCTTTTGGCGCGGAACGACTTTCGATCGCTGACGACGAAGCTCTCACTCACATCACGGCGCGAAATGTCTATAACTACAGAAAACCTGCGCGAGCCAAGTTGTGGATGGCTCGTATCCTGGGCGAAGGCGTCTTGCTGGCTGAGGGACAGGAACATGTTCATCAGCGAAAGGCTTTGGCTCCTGGATTTTCAATTCATTCTATTAGGGCCGTGGCCCCCGTCTTCTGGGCAAAGGCTCTCCTACTTGCTCGATGCTGGCAGGAGGAAATGCAAATTGACGGTACTCAGTGCAAGGCTTTCGAGGTCCTTGAGTGGCTGAATCGGGCTACTTTGGACATTATCGGGAAGGCTGGCTTCGGCTTTGACTTCAACTCCCTCGAACAGCCTGGCATGCCAATCCGCGAAGCATATCGCCTGGTTTTCGCTTTCGATATATGGTCGCACATGCTTCACGGACTGCAATCCTTCTTCCCATCCACAAGATTTTTACCGGTCAAGATGAATCGTGATATGAATCTCTCCCGTCGTATCATCCTCGACAGGGCCACTGCCATCATTGAAGAAAAAAAGCTCGAAGCAGAGCGTGATGTTGGCGGGAGAGATATCATGGCTTTGATCACCAAGGACAACGAACGACTCATAGCCGCAGGGGAACCGGGTCTTTCCTTCAACACCATGAGAGATCAGATCATGACTTTCCTCGGTGCTGGACACGACACAACCGCGACTGGAGTGGCTTGGACTCTTCATTTACTGTCTGTCCACCCTCAGGTCCAAACTCGGCTGCGACAAGAGATCAAAGATCATCTCCCATGCCTTTTCGATGGCAGCACAAGGCTTGACACCGTCACTCTTGCAGATGCCAACCCTGACCAGCTTCCCTACCTCGACAACGTATGTCGCGAGTCCCTTCGTTACATTCCACCTATTCCCTTGACGGTTCGGGAGTCCATTGCAGACGATAATGTCGCCGGACATCACATTCCTGCTGGGACCATTATATACATACTTGCCAACGCCATCAACCGCCTACCGTCGTACTGGGGCGCCGAAGCTGATATTTTCGATCCCGATCGTTGGAACAATTTGCCTCGCACATGGACTCACAATGCATTCATGACCTTTTTGCAGGGACCACGAGGTTGCATCGGGAGGAAATTCGCTGAAACAGAGATGAAGATACTATTGTGCTGCTTGCTCAGCCTGTATGCTTTTGAGCCTGATGAAACCACGGACGATCCTGAGAAACACAAGGTGTGGAGATTAGTGCTTCGCCCCAAGGAAGGGATCAGCCTGAAAGTCCGAAAAATCTAAATCTTGAAGTCTGTATCGTCCTCTGCGCTTCATGTCATACGCCGGAGCAAAGTCAGTGAAGATCTGTTCACTCTGGCCACAATAGCAGGCTGGACATTCTACAAAACTCTCCCAAACAAGTCGAAGGCTTCATGAATCAGCATTTGTCGAGTAGACAACGGAGCGACCCGTTGCAAGGCTGCGTTACTCCCTCGCAAGCAGGCGATGTTCACTGTGACGAAAAATGGCCTGGGTTTGTCGCGCTCACTCAAGCTCGGAATGGATGAATGCATCACGGACTATAAAGACCGAAAAAAAATTTAACGAATTGATCGATAGAAGTCGCATGACTGAGCGGATTCTGAATAGCATGCGGCCTCCTGCGACTTGCCCCGGGCGCAGGGTCTGGTAGGGTACGCGAGCAGCCGACGCAATGCGAATTACACATGATGAGTTTTTGGGTATTGGGCCTTCCGCCGGGGGGGTGGGGGGGGTTCCTTCAAACTGCCCGCTTGCTGAAGTGTTGCTGCGCTCCTTTAAGGTTATGATGCTCCATAGCGTTCGTGCGCATGCACACGAGGTGCTTCTGGCGCTTCGTTTTCATCTCGGTCTGATGATAAGAAAGTCACCAGGTTTGAAGTGACGCTGCGCGAAACTGCTCCGGCGCACCGGCGCTCGCTTCGACGTCTCCATTTGCCCCTTCCCGCGGACTGCACATGCCTTTAGCGCTAGACTAAGTGCCCAGGTGTCTGCTAGCGCCCGAGGTTAACCTCGTGACGCCCGCGAGACAAACGCTCTGGCTCGGTTTTAGGTTCCATTTCGCCCTGGCGCGGTCCCGACCGGCGACCACAGGACAAGGCTAAAACGGAGCGGGGGAACAGGTGCCTCTACCATTTTTGTAGGTCTAGCGAGTGTGGGGGCCAGGCGAGGCTTTACCCAAGCTGCGGTCGGAATGCAACCCAGGCACAATGCGACACCCCACCAGTCGATGGAGAATTCTCCTCGCCGGGGGGTGCAAAATTTTCTTGATCTCATCCAAACTCTTGCTTCGCAGTATCGGATGTGTTGTTGCTGGTGTTGTCGTTATCGTTGCCTCGCCTAGAAGTTCAAGCTCCGTCATCTCTTTATACTCTCCGATTCATCCGGAAAAAGTCATTTCTCGTTACGCTCGCCCATTCGCTGCGCTTTCTAAGCCTTCAAACGGGTTATCTCTGGTACGTCCTGTTGTAGCAAACATCCCCCATCTTCGGTAAAGCTTGGAGCCTATCCAGCGACATGGTCTTCGCGATGTACCTTGCAACCATGTTTCACATTGCGTCGGCGCCCTCTATACGAATCTCCCTCTACGGCATCAAGGTCTACACGTCCTCGCACACCTCTGCGCATTCGCTTGCCAGTTGCCAACCGATGGACTTCGGATTTGCACTCGGATCGCCACGGCAGAGCAGGCGCTGGAGAGACGATGCTTCTGTTATCAAAGATTCGGGATCGCAAGGTTGTTGGAAAGCTCTGTTTTTATTCCCTTCGGCTCTCCAGTCAATGCAATCCTCCGACTTGTTGCATACACTCGACCTATCTACACGACAACAATACTGACTGCAAACTGTCTTGCGACTGTTCGAGACTCGACATACTTCATCAAAATACCTGTCATTGCCGTGTTTTTCCTCCGTTTTCGACCGAATCGAAGCTCGAAACCGCCTTTGGTCAACGGACATCTCGAGAGGATGCAATAAAAATATCTCCAAAATACATCGTCAGTATCATGAACGCTTCTCGGGCTTTTGGGACAAAACAACACCGAGCGAAACTACACTCTGCACGAACTAGCTTCTTTGTCCATATGCGTGAGCTACAATTCGGAGTCTGCCGACAGACGTATCATCCTCGTGTAAAACGATACTATGGCGAAAGACGGCCGATCGTCAGCCTCGGCATATATTCAGCCCCGCCGCTTAATCGAATGTGTATTCAGTCGGAAACAAGTGCATCGCGAAGCCATGAACGAATTTGGCTGCCTTTATGTGGGCACATTGTCCTTTGCTAATCATCCGTCATCCTTAGACTTCGAATCTTGCGCATCATGTCTTCACTCACCCGACGTGCGTGCTACAAGTGTGGCAACGTCGGCCATTACGCTGAAGTCTGTTCATCTTCCGAGCGTCTTTGCTATAATTGTACGACTTTTGAACAATTCATTCTCATACTGTCCACACGGCATTCTGACTCGTGCGATGCAGGCAAACAACCTGGTCACGAGTCCAACGGTTGTCCTCTGCCTCGGACTGCAGAGGCTAAGCAGTGCTACCACTGTCAAGGGCTTGGCCATGTCCAGGCTGACTGCCCTTCGTTGCGCATAAGTAGCAACGGCACGGGCGGTCGTTGCTACAGTTGTGGGCAACCTGGCCATCTCGCCGTAAGAACTCCCATTTCACCTGATGCTTTCTATACTCTCTGCTCACCACCAGAACTTAGCGTGCTTGTCCCAATCCTATCGGACAATTAGGGCGCGGTGGTCCGATGGGCCGAGGCGGATTCGCAGGCGGCTTCGCCGGTCGTGGTGGTTATGCTGGCGGTCCTCGTCCAGCAACTTGCTATAAATGTGGAGGGCCGAATCACTTCGCCCGCGATTGCCAGGCTCAAGCCATGAAGTGTTATGCTTGTGGAAAGCTTGGTCACATATCCCGTGACTGCACGGCACCCAATGGAGGCCCTCTCAACACCGCAGGCAAGACCTGCTACGGCTGCGGTGAGGCCGGCCACATATCCCGCGATTGCCCTCAAAAAAATACAAACGGCGCTATCAACCCCGAGGGTGATATAGGCAGTGTCTCTGCTGCCGCAGCTCCCGTGGTTCCCATCGCCCCGGTGGCCTAAAAACGAATGACGCCATTTGTTTGTCCAGATATGCTCGGACAGGCCATCTGATCGGCTTGCTACTGGACCATGAGGGTTGGGCAGGCTTCGAGGCCCCCGCGAACACGCACAGTCCGAACATTAGCGGTGCGCCTGAATGCTGCTTATGCACGTCTTCGTTTTGGGGTGTGCTTTCAACTTCTACGATCACTACATTACTCAGCTGGTCTTGAACCTGCTCCTGTCCCTTGGTTCTCCTCTGGCGTACTGTCTGTACATTCAAGCATCGCTGCTTTATCTTTTTGCGGCAAAGATTGAGACTCAATAGGCAAAAGTCTGCTGACAATGTCTTCCTACAAATGAAACTTGCTTGACAAGGCCTCTATAAATGATTTACTTATGGGCGGCCTTGTGGAGTTTTGGGAAAAGCTCGGGCGTTTCGATTTGAGTTACACTTCACAGGAACCATCATTGGGCCTTCCTTTTCCATCTCTCCCAGTCTGTTGTCTGCCTCTCAGGTCCACTTCATCTGGCTTGGAAATGACAATCATTTATTCGATTTCGTCCTCACCACTTTCTCTTCATTCTCGGTCCCTCAACAGCGTTGATTCGAATTATGGCTTCAATTTGGACGAGGCCATCTCTGGGGCCTCTTCGCAGCTGAGCACCCCTTTTGGCTCCTGAGATGCCGACTCTCCCGGATTTCCTGGTGATAAATAGACGATTGACGAAAAACTAAGTAAGTTTTGGACGAATGATTGATATTATGCACCCGCGATGGATATACCCCACGAGGCGGTGAGATACTACGACGTGGAGTTAAGAATGGTCTGCGGAGGAACGCTCTTTTGCCGAGTATGAGGCCAATGCTCAGGTTGCTTTTGGAATAATTTTCTTCAACGCGAGAGAACTGTGAATCTCTTCTAGATCTCGAGTTGTCGGGACTGGGTTGGCCATAGGTGTGGCCTCCGTTTCATCGGGACATTTCGGCTCAGAATGCAATCAGGCATGACGACCATTCCCGTAAGTAAGAAGCATTGCTTCGAGTGAAACAGATGTGGACGTCACACCGGGTTTCGGCGATGTGATCCTGATGATGTGGTAGCGGCGAATACAAGAGGTAATGACAAAGCAGAGGAAGAACTAAGCAAGAAAAAAGCCAAATGCGACAATAATACAATAAAGTACATATCCACTTCCTGACGCAACTTGGTATATTTACTAAGCTCATTGCCTTTTCGACGACGCTGGCTGATCGGCGACTTGAAAGCCTTAACATGTCAGAACCTTGATAAAAGTCACAGTCGCGATGTACTGTTCGGAGCATCGTGGAGAAATTTGATTCAAATGCCCCAAGCGTATGCACGAATGGCAATTGTCTTGGGAAAGTCTTGTTCTTTGACGTACTGTGAGCAGCACTCGACTGATGCTCTCCTCCTGGCGTACCTGCAGCGAGATACTGAGACGCCTTAACAAAAACTGTCCATGCCAATGAGATAAATAGCCTTGATTCAATCGTTGCCAGCACCTGCCCCCGCGGCTTGGTGCGCTTCGTCGGTTGGGTGAGGGTCGTATGGACGCGAATGAGAATGACTGGAGGAGGGGTCAGTGTGATAGGCAAAAGGATGAAAAGTCCGATGGGCAAAAACATACAACAGCCGGTTTCGCTGGTCGTCACCGACCCAACTACTAATCTGCCCCTTACTGGCTTAACGAGGCGGGAGCGGACGGGACCGCGTGCTTTCCAGTAGGTATGGTCGTATGTAGTGGGAATGTCACGTCATTCAATATATATTCTTTGTGTCTGTGGATGATTTCTAACGCATTATTATGCCTTTTCGCGGGCGCAATTCTTTCAAAGGACAGTTTCTCGCACGGAAAATGATAAGGAGATACGAAGATTTCTATTACAGTCGCCTTGAACCCAGTGCACTTATCATTCCATTTACGAGGCAGGTGACATGCGCCTGCAGTTGATCGATAATGGGGGCTACCCACCTGTAGCCAGTCTCTGGCGGGCTTACCATACCGTACTCGAAGAGTGAGCAAGTGCATCATGAACAACCAGTCTTGCTGCTTGCGCGACAGCGCACAAATGTCCAAGACATGGTTGAAGTAGCGGCATTTAGATTCGGTATTACATGTCGAGGAATCTCAAGAACCTCTTCAGATTGTCTTTCCAGAACGCCGAGGCATTTGTGCAACCACGAAGGCTTGTTGTACATGGAAGCAATACTTAGCGTATCGCAACTTCCTTGAAAAGAGAAACCAAAATCGCCGCTCAGCTGGGCCCATTGCCGCACGTACAATCAAAGAGATTTTTCAACGTTTATCCCATCTCTTATCTTCACGTTTTCGATCATCATATCTGGTCAGAATGACCGCCTCGGGCAGGGACAAGCGAAAGACAAATCCTCAGCAGGCAATCGATGAATTCTAGGCAAAATTCACGAGCCAGAATCCGGGCAAAGGTCAATAAGGTTGCCGCATAAGCAGGTTCATGCTCTGAATTGGCCTTGATCGCTGACGCCGAAGCAGCAACGAACACTATACCCGACGGTCATTTTGTCGAGACCCTCCTGAGGGCGCCTGCGGCAACAGCGTCTAATCCCTCACCCTATTCACCGTCCCGGGCGGCTGCGACTCCGCCCTCATCCGATTTCATCGCTTACGCAGAGCCTGTTTCAGGCTCTTACGACGCATCAGCCGCAGTTTGTCGCGCCAAGGTCGACAAGATCAGCAAAGAATGTCGCAGGATCAACAAGAAATATCGTGACTCTCATTTTGACATTGAGGCGGATCTCAAGTCTCGCTGTCGCGACTGCCTAGAATCCCTCTCCAACGAGAAAGATGTAACTCGATCAGACCCTCCTTTTAGGTTTAATCCCAAGGGCGTCAAACGAGTGGCAGACATTTTCGACAAACCCAAATTTTACATTGACGGACCGACAGCTGATGATGTTCGGCAGGGTCACAGTGGGGACTGTTGGCTGTTGTCAGCGCTTTGTACGGTGAGCAAGAAAAAAGGCATCATTGAAAAGTTATGCGTTGCTCGGGATACATCCGTTGGGGTCTATGGATTTGTTTTCCATCGAGACGGAGAATGGGTTTCCGAGATTGTGGATGACTTTGTAAGTACGGGCCGCCTTCGCCAGAGTCCAACTTCCTCCTCGAAGCACAGGATTTATCAGCATCTAAGCTTGCATATCTATCGGCTGATGACTGTGCAGCTGTATCTCATCAAACCGGACTATGACGAATCCAATGATGACCGAAGACTGTTTGACGAACTGGAGCGAATCGATGCAGAAGAGTTTTACCGAAAGGTCTACCAGTCTAATAGCGGCGCTTTGTACTTTGCGCAGTGTTCTCACCCACAAGAGACATGGTTGCCTTTACTTGAAAAGTGCTACGCAAAGGCACACGGCGACTTTGCTGCCATCAACGGCGGATTTGGTGGCGAGGGCATCGAGGACCTGACCGGCGGCATCACGTCGGAAATATTTACGACTGACATCCTCGACAAGGAGCGATTCTGGAAAGAACTTCGCAACGTCAATAAAGACTTTTTCTTCAGCTGCGCTACCGGAGTCTGGAGCCGAGATTCGCAGTTAGCGGACCGAGAAGGCATTTTTGAGAGACACTCATATTCTGTCCAGGCAGCTGACGAGGTCGACGGCAAGCGATTTGTTCGGCTTAAAAACCCATGGGGCAAGGGAGAATGGCGAGGTGCTTGGAGTAAGTCCCTTGACCGGCTACTATGTTATTCAGGTATCATTGTAATTGATTCTGTGTTTAGGCGATGGCTCCAAGGAATGGACTTCAGAGTGGTTGTCAAAGCTCAAGCATGATTTTGGCGATGATGGACACTTCTTGATGGAGTACAAAGATCTTCTCCGCAAATTCCAATCCTTTGAACGGACCCGACTATTTGGAGGTAATTGGAAAGTGGCTCGAATCTGGACTACCTTGAACATACCGTGGATGGCTACATACCACGATCACTACTTCTCATTCCAAATCACCCACTCCGGACGAGTTGTCATTGCTCTCGCGCAATTGGACGACAGATATTTCCGCGGCCTCGAAGGTCAATACTTCTTTCGTCTGAGTTTTCGCGTACACAAAGCTGGTAAGGAGGATTACATTGTCCGCAGCCAAACCCACCTTCGACTCCAGCGCTCGGTCAGTGTTGAACTTGATCTCGAACAGGGCGAGTACGACGTTCGCGTCAAAGTTGATGCACATCGTCTGCTCGACAGACTTTCCGTTGAGGAAGTAATACGGCGCAACGCCAAGACGAATAAAGATAAGCTTGCGTGCATAGGACTGGCGTACGATCTCGCCCATAGCAAAGGGCACGCTTTCAGGACGGTCGAAGAGACAGCAGCCACGGAAGCGCACGCCAAGGAAACGTATGCTGGCATCATGCAGAGAATGAAGCACAAGTTGATAGAAGAAAAGAGACTTGAATATTATCTGAAGTTGAAACAGTTCGAACGAGATCGTGCTAGGCGATTGAAGAAGCAAGTAAGGCTGCGACAAAAGAAAGCTGCGAAAGTGCGAAGGCCTAGGCGACTCGAGCACTGCGGCAGTAACCGAATCGACGCCATAAATGCGACACGACACGATTCAGTCTATGCCTCAGTAGAGCAAAGTGTTGCTATAGAAGACTTTCCGGAACAGATGCAGGATGCAGCAGCGCAAGAGCACGATCAAGCTTTCCATGATACCAAAACAGACTTTGACGCCCGTGCCACGAATACTCACCACATCGAAAACCTTTACGGACAAGACCTTTACATACGAAATGAAGAGACAGACGATGATGAAAGCTTCGATAGCATGTCCGTTTACTCAGACCACGAACTCGAGATTCGCGCCAATGCTGCCCTCATCCGTCAAGTGGAAGCGGCAGAGAAATCTGACAGAGCGACTGGGACCCTGGAGGAGCCTGATGAGTTCGAAATAGATCCCTGGAATGCCGTTGCGGTCATTGGCTTGCGTGTTTTCTGTCTGCCGAGTCGTCGGCAGGAAACAGACAAAAACGTCATCAAATTGCGTGTCGTGCGATCGAGCTCACATATCAAGAATGAGGGCCTTAAACCAGCCGGTCCTGACTGGAAAACGCAGGGTCTAGACGTGGATGACAATTCCAAGGACGCTACGCTGACTGGCGGGTTGGCGGATCGGAAGAAGAGCATCATTAGCGATGGCGTATAGCCCCTACGTCTTCGAAGACGCTGTATTGCTGTCCTCGACACGTCATGTCCTAAGCCTAGTTGTCGAGCCTTTCTTCCCCTATAACAAATCCTAGAAAGCGACAGTAGAATAATCATGTGATATTCATTATTTTTCGCACACGCTGCTTCCGACTCACTAAGTGTCTATTCAATCGCGCCTTGACGCTGGGCTGTGAAGCTTGGGATATGTAGTCGGATTTGAGCCGACTGATGCGACAAACAAGCCTGGTGTAAGCAAATACGGCTGTCTGTAAAGTGTCTTCCCAAAGCTGCCAGTTAGCACAATGTTTCTTGAGTCTTGCCCTGTCGTGCACTGGCAGCTTGTCCCAGAATTGTCTACATGGGTACACCTGATGGCATTGCCAGGAAATTGATATATAAGATGTATACGATGGTATATTGGCTGTAGCCGGGACTAATTATATATTGGTCAAGGCTGCTGAAGGGTAGGACAGACGACGTAGAACTGGAGGTGCTACAGAGCAGCAAGACTGTTTTGGCAAGAGAACAGTCTCAATTGGATCATGTCCCCTGAGATTCTCCTCGCACCAGAACGGCTTCTTCTTGGACTTCAGCGACGCCCACATAAGTACGCGGAGGCGGCGCAACAGACCGCGGCCTTGCCGCGATGACGTATGAGATTCCATCGTCAGAGGCGTACGAGGGTGGACGCGGCCCAGTCCTCGTCTCCGGACGCCCCGAAGCCGGACCAGCCGCTTCGTTCCGCTGCCAGAACAGTCGATTCGGATCAACTCGCTGCAGGCCATGTTAATACACTGTCAATTCGCAGATTGGGCGAAACTCACGACACTCTCACGCCATAGTCCATACGCTGGTGGCAATGACTTGAGCGCTTCACTCTCGATGCCCGCGGCTTCTTCATCTCGAGTCAGCAGTACTTGGATAGGTTTGGGCGGGACCACGTATCCCCCTGTTCCCATCATTTGGGGAAACCTGGTGCGTCGGGCTCGATCACCACGCGACATCAATATGCAGAGTCGAATGACGCTATAACAGAAGAACATTGTCGCGGACAGAATGAGCAAGATGATCATGATGGTGAGTTCTCCGCGGGTGATGCGATTTGTCAAGGCCAGTCCCAGGTCTAAAGCATAAAGTGTGTTAGTGATGCATCACGTATGTACAAGTATATGAATATGTCTGAGAAGGACCAGAAAAACGTACAGACTGCCAAGACGCTGGTGAGGAACATGCCCGACACAAAGCACGTGAGCATCTGTGACCGAACGCGACGAGAGTTGACTCTCGGAACACAGAACAAGAACTTGCTCGGACGAGGCTTTCTCACACCACTCTCCACATCACGTCCTTGTGTAATGACCCTGGAATCGTGCGCATTTCTTTGATGAGGCGGCGCGCCGTCCCTGCGCCCATATTCCCGGGAGTTGGCCCTGATGGCGCTGTCTTGGAACGGAGGCATCCGCTCCGCTGAAAAGGGGATCCCATCCTGGGTGCGTGAAGGCGAAAATGATGGCCGAAGGTCGACCTCCGTTGGTGCAAGTTCCGTCGATAATGGCGGAGATGTTGAAGGGGGGCGCGCGGTGGGCGGCCTCTGCTCTTGGCGCACGTCTCGTGCGTTTCTTCGGGCAAAACGTAATAAGACGCGTCTCATGCGCGACGACTCCAAGGCCGGATCGTTGCCTGCATGATTGTTGTTTCCAGTCACAGTACGTAACTCGTCCGCTGATGTCCTTGTTCTCTCATTCTCATCCCGTTGTCTCTCTTCTTGAGCTCTCTGCAATGAATTCATGCGCGCACGTTCCATCCCGGTGGTCATGTAAATCGATGCTGCTGGCTTCGAAGACTGGTCGAAGCCGAGTGTCCCCTTGCGAAAGACATGCGCATGCTTTCTGCTCACGAACACAGCCGAGCTTGTTGTCCCCCCGAGGCTCGGCGTAGTGAGTAGCTCAAGGAATGGATGCACCTGCTTCAACAGCGTAAAGATTATTCGAGCGACGTCAAGTGTCACGGACGGCTTGAACTGACGCAAGCCCAACGACACGACGGCGAGAGTTTGCTCCGGGACGGCCGGTGGTTAATATGGAGGTCCAGCCTGGTGTTGCTCAGTCAAGGAAAGAATGCACTTTTACGCGGCCGCGCGAGGCTTCACGTCACATTTGCAGTCGTCAATGTCTGGCTGATACCGATGGCAAGGGCGGAATCAATGGGGTGGCAGCTGGCGCCAGCCCAACGGTCTGCGCAACCCACGTTGCAAGTATGGAAGGGATGCGGGGAATAATGGGCGATACTCTCCTCTCTGGACTAAAGTGAAAAACGAATTCCAGCCGGGACGAGGTTGGGGGTCGCAAAGCGAGACAAGAGGCAAAAAAAGGGAGAGCAAGGCAGCAAGACCGCTGATCCATCTCACGAACAAAAAAACCCGAGTTACTCCCAGACGCCGGACCAGCTGTGAAGAAAGACCATGGTTCATGAGTCATGGGCTATGACACAGACGGGCACCCGGCTCCTGACACAGAAGCGCCAGCTACGTATGGAGTCAAGAAAACACATGTAACGAGGGCAAAATGGTCCAAATGCCCAGCATCAAAGCAACTTGCGAAAGTAGAGGGTGGTCGGCCCAAAGATACGGTGGCGACGACGAGAGAAAAATCGAGAGACCTCGCAGCCAATCGATCATCTCAGCCTCTGTCGTGCCCGTCGCTGCTGTGTCGTGAGGGTTGCGTTTGACCCCTCAAAGAAGCAAGCGAACGTATCATGACGCCAATCATGATGATTCACCAGACAGGAATGAAGGATGCGGTAGAAAAGAAGCTTCAAGAATCGGCAGCAGAACGGCACCACCCAATACTGGTCGGTAAAAGCAGGGAGCGAGCGGGTGGGGATTTTGGCGGCATCAGGCTAGCTGAATGGTCGATCCAACCCAAAGATTGATACAGTGAGCCACGAGGAATTCCAAAGAACCTTTCCCGCCCTGCTTGAGCTTGGAAAATCAAGCCAAGTGCTGGAAATAATAAACAAGTATTTCGTACGAACATCGGTCTCCAGATCATCTCTTGCAATACAAACATGGCGAAGAGGTTTTTTCTTTCAACAGACTTGGGCTGCAAATACCACGTCATGGTCTCGTATTAGATTATAGATTCTCATTCAATTCATTCATCTGCGACCCACTGCAGGTGCAATCCGGGAGGATGGCCTTCGAATACCAGCACCAGCATCAAGGGCGTCGTTTGCGACAATTTTCCGCCGTGCTGCGGTTTCATATGTCCTGCTAGTCAACCGGGTCGATCCAATCGATGTGCAAAGATCAGCCCTCCCACACCCATGTGCACACCCATGTGGCCAAGGACAAACCTTGGAACCCGATCAAAAGGAGGTTCCAAGGCGAAAGGGAGGGGACGGGGGTGGAAGCACAGGCGTCGAGACAATCGACGGTGTTTCAGCATCCCTAGCATGCAAAAGTCCGTCGAATGATTGGTTCCTTGTCGATGGGAAGGTGCACACGCACGCCAGGCGCCAATGCGTCGTCCGATCTACTAGGCTGGAAACCCGCATGAATGTTTCGCCTCCTCCACATCAAAGGGCGAGCTAATGAAGCACGTCCCAGAACCAATGACCATCGTCGTCGGCATCGTCGCTCGCGAACAACACTCTGTGTGCACGCAAACGACCAGATGTCTTGCATGGCTTGTTCGTGCCGTTTACTCGTCTGGCCAACCAATGCAACGGCGTGGCGGTGCCGCTTTGCACAACATGACTTGGGCATATCCTCATTGTTCCGAGCCAACGGACGCTTCTTCAAGCAGTTCGTCTACGATGGACACTGAGGTGCCCGGCGCAAAAGCCATTCGCATTAGGCTTTCCTCAAGGTTCCAATTTCGAGCTCTTCAGCCCCCTCCACTTCCGATCCCATGTACGCCCGACGCGAGGATCACTCGACGACGCAGCAATGCCTGATTCACCGCCCCGTCCACATAGCTACCTATAATAAGCACAAGATTTTTTTATTTTTTTTTCCAAAATGATATCCAGATTCGCTGCTGGAGAGAAGCCAGCACTGCCGCCAGATGCACATCTGGTTAGGGCCCCACGTACAGACCACGACATAATTAATACATGTGCTGTGTTTTTACTTTTTGGCTTCTTCCCTTCCAAAACTTTATTCTGCTTCTGCTTGGGACGCATCTTTCCACAGAATAATCAACCACGACAAGACCCGCCTATCATGAAAGATGTAATGTAGAGGTCCTGGAAGGTCAGCGGCACAAGCGCGTGATGCAACGCCGCATTGTGCTGCGATATAATGTCCTCTAATCGTGGGCCGTTCGCGCCAAAGGTGATACCAAGCGCCGGATCCACGAGACTGGTTATTTAGTTTGATCAAAATCCCGCGAATAGTGCCAGATCTTCCTCGGGACTCATCCCGGCGGTAAATGACGAAAATGCGTGAATTCCTGTCGATGAGGTATTTTCGATTCTTCTTCTCATAGCTTCTTCAAAGCCACAAGGACGGCCCGTGGGTGACATCGACCCAGCGGGTTATGGGGATGGGACAAAATGAGCCTTGCGACTCGCTTGCCTATCGCCTGAACGTCCCCGAATGGCCTGGTCATAAACTCTGCACGCAATCCGAGCCCAAAGGATCAGTGCCGTGACAGTTAACCATGTTGAGCTGCGTTCCCATCCGCAACGTCACATCGGGTACAAACGTCCCATAATAGGGCTTTTCCAGGAAAAGAACCTCTCTCGGGTTGTCATACGCCCAGGCTACATGTTCCAATGCAGAGCTGTATCCATTTGAAACGATGGAAGGAGCTGGTTCGACTTCTGAGGTGGCATCAACTCTGTTTGGTCAACAATCGCGAGGAAGCCGTCTTGATCCGCTTGTCGCCATCAGCTTAGGTGAGCCCGTCATCGGAAGAGAGCGAGTTCACTGTACGTGTGATGGGATGGGACTCGATGCATGAGAGATCAAGTACTCCGTACGTACTCGGTGCCACGTCGAGCTTCGCAAGGATTCGTTCGCGGATCCCAGATGACCTGCAGGATCTCCCAGAAACGATATTTGGGATCGGGCTCTGACAGTTGATGGGCACGTGCGGAGAGTTCCATGCTAGTAATCACCTCATTCCAAGAAATTGGATAGTTGTGGATTGACGTCGCCTGCGGACGTTAAGAGACGCGTTATGGGAATCGCCGACACCGGAAAGAGCGCCGAAGGTATCACATGATACGGCAAATATAGCACAGCAAGCTCCACCGAACCCCGAGATTGTTTCGTCGATGGATTGGCATCTCGTACAAGGTACGGAGCAAGGTTCCCAATTGGTTGCTTCATTGGCGCAACAGCAATGTGGTCGGTGGAGGTCTTGCAAAGGTCGAGGCCACCACCACCCGCCACTCTATCTATGTGAGAGTGATTAGTATACAATCACGCCAACGTGAAGGCGGGCAATCACGCACATGACACGAGACGAGACTTGGCTAGAGCACAGTCTCGAGCCTTGCAAGCATCGTGTCCGACGCTGGTGGGAAAAAAGCGCGAGCGATTGGATGTCACGGAGACAAAGCGGTTGCGCCTCGAGAGGGCCTGCAACGGATGCATGTCTTGTGGCCCAGATTGGCAGTCACGGACCGCGTGGCGTACCTGTCGTCGGCAGCCACACACCTGGCACGCACCTGCACACGCACACCAGATGCACACCAGATGCACACCAGGTGCATGCCGGACGCTCTCTTTCCTCTTCCCCCCCTGCCTCTCGTTGTCTCCGCTGTGTTGTCTATCAATCTATCCGTATGTCTACCGCTCAACCGCTCAACTTAACAAGCGTCACGATCAATCTATTTCAAAGTGCCATCGTGGCGATCGCTGCATCCTATGGGTCAACTTGCTGCCATAACATCAGGCAGACCTGCTTACCGCCACGACCCGTAACGAGAAAGCCAAACAGGCGGCTGCGCCCACAACGTCATTCATCCGCCCAAAGGCACGGAAAAGCGTCGAGCACAAGCACAAGGCTTTGGATCCCCAAGCCCACCCAGTCATGGTCCCCCTCCTCCCCGCGTAGCTGACTCGGAAAAGGCAAGCTGCCCGGCGTGTATCACTCCGCATTCCCATTTCGAGCGTGAATCTATGCCTAGTGCAGTATTTGATGAGAAAAAGATGGGTCAGACGAGCTAAAGGCAGGAAGGGCCGGCGACGGCTGGAACGGGTAACGGACAAGGCCAGTCGAGCTGACGGTTTGTTTTCTAAAACCCTTTCCCTCTTTTCTCTTTCACCAGCAACCTGGTCAGCCACTAAGCTTCCTTTTCCTTTTCGAGACCAGCAAGGCGAGTGGGCAGATGCAGATGCGTCTGGTCGTTGCGGGGCCTCCTAGAAAGGTTGCATGCGTAGTGTGGCGCCCATGTCAATCATGCAAGTAGTGGGAAGAGAGGGACCGGAGTATATTAGCCGATCAGGACACGGACAGACTCGTTTAGGCCCAAATTGTGGTCAATTCGCGGTCCTTTCCTAGGTTTGTGGGGGAAGGATAACAAGACGTCGATGCCCCCAGTCTGTCCAAAGCGTAAAAGAAGGCAGGGCCTCGCACATCCTCTCGGCTTTTTTCTTTGGGTTTTTTTTTCTTTTTTTTTTTCCTTTGTGAAGCATCAGAGAAGGAAGGGAGAAGAAGGAAAGGATAGTTCCTCGATCTGGGCGAATTAGAAAGCCTGCATTTTCCTCCATCAAAGGCTATTGCCCGAGAGTGACTTTCCATAGTCCCCTCGTTTCGCCAGTCCCGGATTCAAAAAAGTTTCCAAGGAACCAGCTTTGCCTTTGCCAATCACTGCATCAAATTTCCTCGATCAATTTTGCAAGGATTAGGACTGCCGTTATGTCCTTGCTGTCCCTCATCACGCACCAACCCGACTTTTCTGGAGACATGGACACAGAACTGTCGAGATGTGGAAACGTGGGGGGTCCCAGCATGCTGTACAGCTACAAGGACATCGTCCTGCCCCCACCAACCACGGCTCACGGCACCTACTTCAACGGAACCAACGACGACGTGGAGAATCTTGACGAATACCAGGAGGGCGGCTATCATCCCATTCACATCAACGACTACCTCGACCGCGAGGGCAGGTATCGCGTCCTTCACAAGCTCGGCCACGGCGGCTTCAGCACCATCTGGCTTTGCCGGGATCATTACCTCGACAGATATGTCGCTGTCAAGGTCTTGACGGCCGAGTGTGGCCCCAGCGACGTAGCAGAACTCACCATTTTGCGTCGCCTGGACCAGAGCCATCCCGGCGCCAGATACATCGCCTCGCCGCTCAACAACTTTGAGCTGCGCGGTCCGAACGGCGTACATCAGTGCATCGTGCTGCCGCTGCTCGGCCAAAGAAGTTCCCCGGATCTGTGGCACCATCTCGATGATCCTGCACCGGTTCTTCGCAAGCTGTGCGCCCAGTCAGTACGGGCACTGGATTGTCTGCACAAGAGCGGCATCGGCCATGGGGGTGCGTAGAACCCATTCTTGCATTTTGATCCCCATACACATTGACAACTAACATGCGGTGCACACAAGACTTCCGTCCTGCCAACATCCTCGTCAAGCTTCAAGGTGTCGATCAGATGGACGAACACGAGCTCATGACACTGCTTGGCGCTCCTGAGCCTGGTGGCGTCTTCGCCTCCGACGGCAAAGAACTGCCTGCATGTTCTCCACGTTGCCTCATTCCCGCCGCCGACCTGTCGCGGCTTACGGCCAAATGTCTCGCCGAAGAAATATGCCTCATTGACTTTGGCGAGTCTTTTCTCGCCGCCTCGCCGCCACCAGATCTCGGAACTCCCGAGAGCTATCTGCCGCCCGAAATGCTCATAGACGACCGAAAAGACCCAGTCGGGCTGACGTGCGACATCTGGGCGCTCGGCTGCACCCTCATCGAAATCCGTCTTCAGATGCCCCTGTTTGATATGCTCTACGGACCGGATGAAGTTCTCAACGAAATGGTCAGCTTCTTCGGAAAATTCCCTCAGCAATGGTGGTCGCGGTGGAAGCAACGACAAGACTTCCGCGACGAGGACGGCAAGCTTTTCCAGAGGAGGGTCGATGTCCACGGCGAACCATATAACATTGACAGCATCCTGAGAGGTAATAGGCAGGTTATGACCACGGTGGACGGCGTTCTGCAGGTGGTTAAGACGATGGACTTTCCGCCCGAGGAAATGATCGATTTGAAGGACCTACTGGTCAGAGTCTGTGCCTATGCTCCAATGGACCGCCCAGGTACGGCACAAATCCTGCAACACAGGTGGCTGAATGATGCGCCTCTTCGTAAAACAAGCGTCTTGTGAAACACCGAAGGACGGCGCGGAACACACATCTGCAGCGCATTTTCACGCGGCTATGAACTTGTCGCCTACTTGATGGCATTACCTGGGATCTTGCACGGAGCCGTGGATGCTCTCCCAAAGAATAGAAGAGTTTCGCCATGCCTCGGTGTTGTAGTCACAGCACGACGAAAGCCACGGAACCCACAACTCCCGAGATCACCACATTAAAACCCCAGAGACAACGCAAATGTCGATTTCTACTACGAAAACTCAGAGGCCACGCTTCGCTGGCACAAATATCAATCTCAACGGAATAACCGGAATCGGGGTACAGGATCTAGACAAAGCCTCCTGCCACTTGCTTGCTTTTTCAAGGACTTATCCCCTTTCTGGACTTTGAAGCGACAGTGCGCTTGGACTGTAAAGGGACAGCGCCTGCCGATGCGGTGACGAGAACAAATGCATCACGTCGTTATGAAGAGGAAATGTCCATAGCGCAGCTCCTGAGGGATCATGTGAATGTGGAAAATGGAGCAATTGACTTTGCGGCAGGGATGAAGCCTCGGACAGACAGCCTTCGAAGCGAGGCGCAAGGAAACAGGAGTTATGGTGCACTAGGGAATTTTTCATCTCCGAATACAATCAAGCGACAACCTAACGCTTTATTACTGTGAAATGGCGTTTTCGCGAAATAACGAGCCGAGGAGGCTGGCTCGTCATCGATGCAGTAGAAGTACTTGTCGCCAAAAGCACCAACAGACCAGTACAGGCCATTTCGATCGTAAGAAATGAGAGGCCGCTGAAGTAGCTGGATGCCTATCACGGCGCAGTCATCGTGCAGACATCGGAACCTGAATGTTGATTGTTGATGGACTAAATGACAAAAGCTTCGTGACAGGCCTGCCCGTACTCGTCGCAGCACTCGCCCCCGCGGTTGTCGCAGCCAATACCTGTGTTCCAGTCGACTTGCGGCGTTTACTTGACGTGATGTCCTACGAACTTTATTGACAAAGGTTTGGCAGAGACCAGTGTAGGCTGCACCAGCGGTGTTGGGCAGCCTCCGGTACATAAACGTCAGGATTACGTGAAAATTTTGCGAGTTCTGGCAAGCAGGCTCGCTTGAATCAACGGTAGGATATCCAGCGCCAGTGTGCAACATCGGCCATTGGCGCAGACGTTGCCCCTTGTATTTCCCAGAGACAGCCAGTCACAAAATCAAGGATTCCGATATCAAGGGACGGGAAACAAATGAAATTCTTAAGCAAACACTTTCCCCGGTCGGCTTCGAGAAGCCTGCCGGATCCCGGTCAATGCATCGTGCACTTTTCATACTCTCTACCTGTTTTGCGAAGACATCTCCCCTATCGCTGTCTGTGGTCAGACCCTGGTTTGCTCGGTCGCGTCAGGCATGACAGACGATGTCATGCCAAGCGCTTCACTAGCTATAGGTACCAGGAATACGCTTTCGACCACGTAGAGCTTCCAGGATGGTCCAGACGAGCACTACTAAGGAAGAGTATGAACGGTGACGGAAAGAAACAAGGTAATGCAGTCTGGGGTCATGGTATGAAGGGTGAATGGTCACTGTTTTAAGTAGCAAATTGGGCTGGGCAGTTCCAATTGTTGCTCTCTTCTGGGATCGATCGACAAAAAAGAGAGACTTACATCGCATAACCCTGCTTCCGAAGCAGAATCTTGTCACGCCAACTTGGACGAAAGCAACTCACTCGCAGGTGCAATTTCTTTTCATGAAACGTAAAGGCCCTGGCCCTTTCCCCTTGGTGCTGTCCGCCATGTCAGCGGCTTGCGGCAAGGATGAATTACCAACCGACACATCGGAGCCCGATGCGAGCGCAGCAGTCCGATCCGATCCAAGGGGGCATATGTCCATCGAATGACTGGCATGTGTATTCCCAAGAATTTGCCTGAAAATAACTGGAAACGAAATCTACCAGGCCCAGTTGGACATGCAACAGCCGGTCCAAGAAAGAATTCTAGGCCTCAAAAGGTTGTATGGGTAACAGTCATAATGAGACGAAGAAGACTATTGCCTTTCGCTTCAATCCTTCAACACCCGGGCACCTGGGTATGCTGCAGGTCCAGCGCTGGCATCAACGATACGATGATGACAGTCAACGTACGGACATCACGACGCCAGGCCCTCGATGATGACACGGTCGCGTTCAACGCCAATTCGACAATTGCGAGCATGACACGAGCGTCAGGCACAAAAGAAAAGAGAGAACAACCCTGGGCGTGACAACTACCCGAGTTCATTTGGTTTTCAACGTATAAATTACTGGGTAGTTTGCTGATCTTCGATTGTCACCATGGCTATATTCTGCTGTAATCTGGAGGTTTGGTTCCAGTTCTGACATTGATACCTTGATCTGGCTGGATCGCTGTCGCCTCACGGGACCTTTTCAAACCAACGGCAAAATGACTCTCGACTCTCAGCACGAAGTGAGGTTTCCGGACGTCGTCCAGAGCAACGTCGGTCGAGCACCAAAAATAGACCCCGTAAGAGACGCCGTCCAGACTGATCCCCTCAGTAATGACGCTGGCATAAAGTGCATTCCTCTGTGTCACCATCAACACATCGCCACAAAGGCGCAACATGAACCGAGTGTCTTGTGCCACACCGGATAACTTTTGGCTCAGTCGAGCCCTCAGGAGTGCTAGCATCGTAGCAACTTCCAATGCAAACATTTAAAGCTGCTTCATCCCCTGTTGGTTCTGTGATATTAACCCAACGAGACGCCACGCGGTCGAACGATCTTGGCGTTATTATTAGTGTAGAAGTCGTCTCGGCACAAGACATCCTCGGCCCGGTTTTGGGAGCCAAGAAGACGCTTGACTTGACTGCTGCCAATTCTTCATTTCAGCTCTCCAAGCAACATGGTCCGATCCGATGAAGCAGACAACACTATGACGTGTAAGTAATGATGTCATGCCTACCACGCACGAGTATTGACTCACGTATGGGCTCTTTTCCTGGTGCAAATTCTGCCGAATTCACGGTTCCTCTGTGGCCTGGTAACTTGTAGAGCAACTTGCCATTGTTATTCGACCACACGAGTACTGTTCCATCCGCTGACGCAGCAGCGATCCTCTTGCCGTCTGCGTCCCAGCTCACACCCATCAGGTTCTTTTCCAGGCCCGCGCTTGCGCCGTCGAATGTGCGAATGTGCCTTTCCGTCGGGGCGAAGGGTCGGATGTCCCACGTCCGTACAGTCGAGTCCATGGCATATGAAACCAGTGATTGCGAGTCGGGCGACATCTTCAGCGACATGATAGTGTCTGAGTGTCCGAGCATTGAATATACGACAGCTTTTTTGCGCAGATCCCAGACGCGGATGTCGTTATCGATGCCGCCTGAGAAGACCTCGTTCCCGGCCTGCGACATGGCGACTGACGTGACTGGGAAGTCTGTCTCGATATAGTCCACAGCATTCTTGCTGCGCGGATCCCAGATGGCAATGGTTGAGTCGTCACTGCCGCTGACAAGGAGATCCTCGCCGCGACGGGCGATATCGACGGAGTTGACGACTTCCTCGTGTCCCACGTATCTGCGTATTCTGGTGCCCGACGTCAAATCCCAACTTGCCAAGTGCATGTCTGCAGAAGCGGTATACAGGATCTCGGAGTCGCGCGACCATTGCAAGTCGAGGATAGCGCCTTTATGGCCGTTCAGAAGGCCGTAGTTTTCGCAATCACCATATGTTCTCCAAAGCACTGATGGTGACGTCGTCAGCATTGCTCACACAAATTTCGAGATGGAGCAAGTCCGCACTTATACTTCGGTCCATCGAGCCAGATGCGATCAGGTTTCCTGTCGGGTCGAATTTGGCTGTAAAAACTTCTCCAGTGTGCCCTGACAACTCCATGACCGGAGCTTGAAGTCCGCTTGTCCTCACATTCTGTTCATTATTGTATTAGCTCAGCTCCATGTGGTGAAATGTTGACACGCTGGACACACTGTCTGCACGAGTGCGCTGCTGGACGCATTCAGCCGCGCCAAGGCACCCGTCGAGTCCTTGACATTTTGCCGCTTAACGAGCATCTGAGAGGAACCAGGATCGTCCTCAGCGGGACGCTTTTCGGCCGACATGCTGGAGTGCTACGGGAAAAAAATAAATCTTGTGTAGGCCTGCGAAAGTGCGTTGTGTTTCTCCCTGTCGGTCAGATGCTAGACGTTGTCGCTCGGTTGTGGTGCTATTCGCAACTTTTGCTCCGTCCCAGCTCCTGCAGTGGGACTTGCATCGGCTATCGGGCCGTTGATTGGTCCTTCTTATAGCAGTGGCGTGTGCCCGCTGCTGCGACACTAACCAGCATCCCCATCGCAACACGACCAGAAAGCTTCGTTTGGACCTCGCAAGACCTTAATCGTTTCCTACTGTCGCAGCATGGGCGCATCCAGATTGATGTGTTCCTCTCGAGCTGCGTACCGCGACCTTGTCTGATTCGTCCAAGTCCTCCGGATGCTTCATGTCGAAACACTGCTTTCGTCGTCAAGCTGCCTCAACGTATTATTACTGCTCCACGTATCCCTCCTTGACTGGAGGAGCACCTCAACATGGCGGCGAGCAAAGCGTCTCGCGTCGGCGAAGAGTACGTTGCTCCAATCCCATGCATCCAGTCATTTTCGCAACTGACGAACCTAGAATCTGGAAGTAAGCTGAACATGCCACACGACCGTACCGACCGTACCATCAGATCTAACATATTCAAGAACACGCATCGATAAAGTCAACGCCGAGCTCGTCATCCTCACTTACGGAACTGTTGTCGCTCAACTCTGCAAAGATTTCGACGATGACTATGCCGAGGTCAACAAACAACTCGACAAGATGGGCTATAATATTGGTCTGCGCCTGATCGAGGACTATCTCGCCAAATCAAATACGATGAAGCGATGCGCAAACTTCCGCGAGACGGCAGACATGATTTCGCGGGTTAGGTCGTCTCCCTCCAGCCAATTGTGTTTCAAGTTCTAATAAGGCCCGTATGATAAAGGTCGGTTTCAAGATATTCTTAAATATCACCCCACAAGTCACCAACTGGACAAGCGACAACAACCAGTTCTCGCTCGTGTTTGAGGAGAACCCATTCGCCGACTTCGTGGAACTGCCCGACGACGGACGAGCCCAGGATGAGCTTTGGTACTCCAACATCTTGTGTGGGGTGTTGAGGGGCGCTTTGGAGATGGTCCAGATGCAAGTTGAAGCGCATTTCATAAGCGACGTGCTCAGAGGCAACGATACAACAGAAATGAGGGTCACCTTGATACGATATATAGATGATGAGCTACCGCCAGAGGATGACTAATGGGGTTTTTCGTAGTATCAAGCAGCATCTGGACTGCAGAGCAAGCTTTCACGGCACGCGTCTTGAGGTTGTATTCGCATCTGGAATGTCGGCTACATCTCGCCCTTGGCACCTATGCATGCCCCGCTCCTTCCGCTCAGAAATTGTCACGCCTTAGGAAAGGTGGCTTGATTGTTAGAGAAGTGGCTTCACTAAGGGGCTATGATCTAATTGCCGTGACTACCATGTAGCTGGTCCAGATGATGCTGGCTCTGCCTCCAGAGAAGGTTCCATCACTTCTTACAATCGTTTTGCCAGGCCAGCTTGTGTCTTATGGTACATTCCCACTGTGATTCTTGCCCTCCAGACTGATCTCACTTCCTCCCGTGCGATGCAGTGGCAGCCGCGGTGGCTGCTGTGATACAGTGGCTTGATATTAAATAAAAGTCGTCACGTCGTAGGCTCGAGACCAATTGTGACTGGCGGACCAACCGCGATGCCTCTTTCAACATACCGCAAATGACTGGCCGGCCAACCTTGGATACAACCACTTACAGTTTTTGATTTTTCACAATAGACTACAATCGCATTAAAGTTTGGAAAGTCTCATTACCTGAATAATGGTTGGGCCATTGATAGAAAGTAAAGCGGTGGGCTATATTCTCATCAAAAACTGAGTAGCCCGTGCGGGTTTCGTCCATTCTCGTATGCACAATAGTACATGACACGTGGGAAGCGAGCCTCGATACATCTGTCGTCGAGACCATCTGCCGCACAAGTCAAAGCTAGTCACTTGATACTGCACAGGTAGATGAAGTCAAAAATTGGACGGTGGTATATTGTATTCGAAAACCACTAATGACATAGACCAAACACACTCTGCGCGGACAGCCCTTCTCTACTCCACAACAATCGTCCCTGTTAACCCCCGTCCAAGCTTCATCCGTCATCTCCAACAATGTAAGAAAGACAGGGAAGACCTCGATCCCAAGGGACGAAAACTCTCAAGGAAAACCGTAACGAGTTGAAACAATGACCAGTCAGTGAAGCAAAATAGATGTTGGGGGAGGAGAACTATGAGATCAGAAATCGCAAGGGAAAATAGTCGCAACGAGGCTTCTTTTCCCGTCGGTCACCCCATCGCTCGCCGGAGAACCTGGGTCGCCGCGCAAGCAAGAAATCAAGATGATTACGCAAGGTCCACTTGAACGCCTTCTCAAATGATGCCGGGTGAGCCTTGCTTCGCAAAAGAACATGAGAAAACAAAGTAAGAAGAACACGGGTAGGCCAACCAAGTAGGAAGTAAGATGGCTATCTTTTCTTTCTCCATCTTTCCGCTTCCGTTTTTGTTTTTTTCCTCTCCTTTCCCTGTTTAGGTATTTTGTTTTTTGTTTTCCTTTTTTTTATAGCATCGAGTTCACGAAGTCGTTAATTACCTGATCCTATTCGGCACCGATTTCACCCCCTTCCATGCCGGAGAACGGACCACCGAAATCGAAAGGCTCGGTGGCCCCGTCGCCGTCATGAAGGAATGAATCAAAGTCAAAGTCATTCAGGACATCGTTTGATTGTAGCGGATTGGCCAATTCCATGCCGGAGAATTCCATCTAAGCAGAGAGTCAGCCCACAACGTCACACCACTCGATCTGAACTCCCGCCACTTACCATGCCAAAATTGCTGTCCATTAGTCCATTCTGATTTGGATCTCCGTGAGCCTGTGGAGGTACTGGCGCCGGCTGGGGAGCCTGTGAAGCAATCGTAGCGGCGGTCGCAGCGGCGCTTGTGGCTGTCTGCGCGTTGATGCCGGCAGATGCGGCCTGTGAGTTCTTGCCGAAGGCTTGGGTGACTGGAGTGATGGGCGTCGCAGGTGTCGCATCGGGGTCGCCAGCATTCTCCCCGGCTGGAGTAGTTCCTGAATTGCCAGCGTTCTGATTTGCCTTCTTGGCAGCAGCAACGCGCTGTCAGGACAGAGTTAGCGATGCTCAAGCTTTATTTGATGAGATGCTACGTGCGCTGGGGATGGGGAGGATCGGCTACGGCGTACCTTTTCCTTGGCAGCTTTCGACTCCTTCTTCTTTGGTGCAGCCTTGGTGGACTGACTCGGCGTAGGAGGTGCCGCAGAAACTGCTTGAGGGGATGCCGTGGTTCGGCCGCTAGCATTATTCGAGGCGGCCGAAGGGGCCGACGGAGGGGGCATAGATCGTTGTTGAGTGCCTTGCACTTGCTGGTTCGGCTGCATTCCCTGGGGTATTTGACCGTTGGGGCCCTGTTGCCACTGGGCCAGCTGCCCCTGACCTCCAGGCTGCTGTCCTCCTTGGCTCTGACTTTGTTGCATCTGGCGGGCCATTATCTGTCCATTGAAGGGCTGTGCTACTGGGTGCGAGCTCGGTGGTCGCATGCCATTCATGTTGTTTTCTGTGCCAGGTTTGGTGAAGAAATGTGGATTCAAACTGGGGTCATTCGGCGGTTGGGCCATCAGATGCATGGCATGGTTGGGGGATTCGCGCGACTCGGGAACGGGTGATGAAATGCCGGCATTGTTCATCTGCGGCGTGCCGCGCTTCATTTGATCCGAAGAGTTCGGCGAAGCTCCAGATCGGATGGCCTGCGGTGATGCCTCGGTGAACGATTGGGGGTTGGATCCAGGCTGCCCAGGTGCACCAGGCGCGCCGCCTTCCCGAGGCATGCCCGTGTTGATGTCTTGCTCTTGTCGTGCCATCATCAACCGCTTCTTATTCTGCTGTTCCAGCAGCATTAACTGCATTTGATAATCTTGTAAGGCATGATTGCTCCCGCTAGCCTGCTGCGTACCACCTTGGCCTGGTCGCATGCCACCCGGGCCAACCAGCTGAGGTTCTGGATTGTAATAGGCATTGACCGCGGTGCCGTCGGTACCAGGCGGCATCATCGGAGAGCCCTGATGAGGAGCACCACCCGCGTTGGGCCCTGGCTTTGTTCCCATCTGAGAGCCATGATGTTGCTGCAGATTCTGAGAGTAGGTGGCAATCGATTTCTGCTGGGCACCGTGGGATGCGTTTGCGAAGTTGGCAAGCTGCTGCGCGTTCAGGCTTGAAGGGTTGACACCAGCCGCCGCCAGAGTCTGCGCCGCGTGCGCGTTGATAGACATCTGTTGCCCATGTATGCCCGAGGCGGGACGTCCGTTGGTGCCCATAGGCCCTGGTTGGTTGGAGTTCAGCGGCGCTCCATCTATGCGAGCCCGCTTGGCTGGCGAGGGCATGTTGTCTCCTGGCGCGGGTGACGCGGGCCGATCGCGATTCGGGTCCATGCCTGATGGATCTCGCTGCATCTGGTTCTGTTTCGCTTGTTGCATCATCAACGGCGGACTGAGAGACCCGATAAGATAGATTAGAACTATGTAACACGGGGTGAGCGGGAATCACCTTACTTGTTCTGATTGTTTGCTATCGCCGCGCGTTGGAGACTTGAATTCTTCATATTCATGTTCATGTTACCATTTTGCATCATTCTCATCTGATTGAATTGTTGTGACGCCAAATCTGGACGCATCTGGCGTAGTAATTCCTGCTGCTGATTTTGCTTGAGACGAGATTGTTGCTGTATCAACAGACGAAATCAGTTCCAGACGATAGTAAAGAGAAAGATAAGACTCGAGACGCGGTAGATCTCTCGACCAAATTCAAAAATGGACACGATGGTGGAGAGAACTGACCTGGGTGTGTGTGACATATTGATTGACGATACCATTGGTGGTTTTGCCGCCACGCGAGGCATTCAGCATGTCCCAAAATAGACAGAACCATTCGTGAAGAAATGATGTCTCTGACGCGGAACTGTGGGGGACATTTGCGGGTGGCAGGTCATCGGGCAACTTGGAATCCAAGTCGTCTTTAGTATCTGCGTCCATGTCGTCGCCGTTGGCAGCGCCCTTGGTGCCGTCCTTGGAAACGTTGACTGGCTGATCGCTCGATAGCAATGACCGGGCACAATCATACATGCCAAAGCGGATGAAGTATTCATATATGTATGTGTTCAGAATGCCGCGCAGATTTTCCGGGGTCGGTTGTCGAATGGCGGCGGCAGCCAACTGGGCGCTAACAGCGCCATTATTCATCGAAGGCATCGGCGCGCCGCCGACAGAACCACCCATGGGGCTCATGTTGGCCATGCCCATGTTCGGGTTCATGGCCATTGTGACACCAGGCCTTGACAGCCGCAACGCGAGCAGGCGGAGGGTGGGATGACGGAGCAGGCGGGATTGGCGACGAGGGCAACCTGCGTCACGAGCCCCGCGAGACAATCAAGCAAAAATTCAGCCACGCCGCCGGACACAAATCGGTGCAAAAAATATCGTGGACTGCTGTCGGCGTATGCGTGGGTGAGAGGGGCGAGTCGATCAGTCGACACCGAAAGCGCGGCAGGGGGTTTCGAGATTTGGGCGTGGCGTGGCGTGTCAAGCAATTAGCTTTCGGCTGTGGAGAACTGGGATGCGCAATCCGACAGAAGCGGGAAGATGGCCTCGTGGCTGAAGAATTGAGCGCGCGAGCAGTCGAAAGGTGAGAGCGAAGTGAATTCCGAGGGGGGGGGCAAGAAAAAGAACGGATATGGATGAATGGTGACGGGGGAGGAGGTGGTGTGAGTGTGGGTGAAAAGAGAGGTTGCGTCTGGGGGGATGGGACGAGAGAGGCCCTGGTGCTGCAGCCTCTCACACTCTGCAGTCTCTGTCGCTTCCTGTCGCTTTCTCCGGGCTCCGTGGTGTCTTCAACCCTATATTGAGCGCTGCAGCGTCCAAGGAGGAAAGGGTCTGGTTGACCTTTAGCTTGATTGAAAGCCTGACGAGCTGCACAGGCAGCGATGCGCCAGGGCAGCACGCTCCGGTGAAATCTCGACCCTCTTTCCCTTTTTTTTTCTCTCCCCCGATCGACTGCCCTTGTCCTCAGCGCGACTGCGAGATGGGCGGCGGGAGACTGCGCTGAACGATTGTGCCGCCAAGATGGCTGGCTGTCTCTCCGTCGCTGCTCCAGGTCAGTTCGTACCCTCGCCTTCAGCAGTCGCCCGGCGTCGTGGGGACGATGGCTGCGATGGAAATCAGATCAGGCCGGCATGGAAGGGCTGACATCAGACAGGTAATGGTAACAGTACGGGCAGAGACGATGCCGAAACAGTATGTGGAGGTGCAGGCGATGGAGGCCGAGCCTTCAAGCATACACTGTGCGCGCCACGGGTTCTTAACAGGGACAGGCATCACAGTGTGTCAAACAGTATAGTACTCGCGCGTAAAGTCTCGCCAGCCTGACCAGCGGCGGACACTCCGATCATACAGTGTGTCGACACTTACAGTAAAAGCCGCGAACAGAAGCAATGACAAAGCCGGGTCCAAGCTGTCAAGTGACTGGGGGCCGGCAGGGTCTTCGACCTTTGACATGACAATTGCAGCGATGGAGAAGCCCCCTGCTCGCTGGCGTATTCCTCAGCCCAGCTGCGTAATTCTGAGATCATCCGGCTCCTCCACCTTGCTGCCTGAGGCAAGGTTGCGGCACCATTGCGGTCCAACGTTTCTAGCACCAGTTGGCTGCTCAAAGCCCGACAACAAAAAGTTCGACATGTAATTACGAGCCAAGCTGTCGACCAATCAAGGGGCCGTGCTATTCGTGCCGTATACCTCATGACCCAAGTCATCATGTCAAGTCCAGCCGCGCTTTAGTGTTGTGTTGAAACATGAGATTGTACTGGCGCAGGCATTTTTCTGCTGCTTGATGTCTCGCGTGCAGTTCCATTGCACATCGATGACGAGATGCTCATGTACCCGGACGAGTCAATGCAGCAGGTTCGCAGACAGGTCGTTGTCCATGGACCAGTTTGGTTTGCAGGACGTGACGCCGTATTTTGATCAGACTTTGTTTTTCAGAGGCTGCAAAAAGCTACTTATGAAGTGGTCAGATTTGGATTTACTGGGCATATGATCGTGTTCGCGGGAGAAATGGAAATACAATCAGAACGATGGCGCTACGAGAAACGTCAGTGGAATACGCTGGAATACCGCGTTGGAATCGCCCCGCGAGTCTGCGACCCGCTGCAGGCCGACTACGTGATGCATTTCCAGTTCAACAACCGCCTTATTAGCATGTTGTGGATTCGAGCCTTTAATCCCGTTGTTCGTTGCACTTTGTCAGGACTGTCAGGTCACATCCCAATGCGTGTACATTCGACTGACACACTGAAAGCCGTATTCGTTCTGTCTCTTGCCAAGTGGGCGTTGATCGTGTCACATACCTACCCTGCACCTGCAATTTGTGAATCCGATTGTAGCGAGCCAGGTCTCGTGGTGGTGACGCAGACTTGAGCAGAGACTACACTTTCTAGATCTGTCCGATTGAACAGGTACATCCAGAGTTGGCAACGACCGATAAGTTCAAAGCAGTGACTGTCCTAAACCTGCCTAGAGAGCTAGTAACATGATGCATGAGTGACTAATCACCTTACCAATGACTTACCATGTGCGGTAACGCAGACTCGCAGACTGCGAATCCATCCAGTGAAAGGGAGTCATTTGCTCGTTGGTATTTGCCAAAAAGACAAAGATTAAAAAAAAAACAAATTTTATACTCAGTGTGAAAGGAGAATGGATGCTTGACAGCCGCAAGGAGGTGGTGGGCAGAGAAAACCCTGACCCGAAAAAAAGTTAGTCGACGGAGACAGGATTCGAACCTGCGCGGCCGAAACCATACGATTTCTAGTCGTACCCAATAACCACTCTGGCACTCCGCCTTCTTGACTATCTTGACAGATGATCGGAAGTGGCAACTTACCATATATATACCTATATTGCTCAGCATGGCAAAGCCCCTCCCCCTTCCGTTGTCGAGGACCTGATGTTTGGATTCATCAGTATCATCCAACCCTTTCTCTCAAGCTGGGATGCTTCGGATCAATAAGGCCGCGGCGCTGCCACATTCATCAAACGGTCTGGTGAACGGCAACCGCAAATTCGGCGGTTTGATACGGAGTTGTCGTAGAAACGCCAGGCGTCACAAGTGCTGACGACCACTTGGTCATACGTGGAGGACTGCTTCCCAGCATAATTGGCGCTCTGCATGAGCAATTGTCGCAAGCATGCGCATGAGCCCCTGTCTGGAACATGGAGCATTGGCCTCGGGTCGATGTACACATGGATTGTTTAATGCTAGACATAACGAAGCCCAAGTTCCGAGCGCAAAACAGTGTGCATTTTTATGAACAAGCCTGATGCGACTTGATGTGTGCACCAAAATTGTGAGACAGGTTCACCGATTGTCGTATCTGCGTCGTACAGGTTTTCCCAATGACCCAAACCCTGTCGAGTCCGAAGGAGTTTGCTTCGCAGTCGTTATTATAGGACCAGATTCGTTCCAAAGACGCGCCGCGGGAAAAGGCCTGAAGATCCCCTCCCGTGAACAGAAGTATTTTTAGTTCAACCCTACATCGAGTGTGGTGCCAAGACAACACGACACGGGGCAGCAGGGGAAGTAATAGCATGAACTACCTTCACCTTGTTTCAAACCCTGTCACTCATCGGCATTGGCCGTGCATGCACGTCAGTGGATGAAGGATGCTTGTCTGCATTAAATGTCGCGCTGCGCGGCACTGCCCTGTTGCGCAGCAATTCGGCCAACTCACGCCGGTGACGCGAGCTGACGTTGGTCGCTGGTGTAGTGCAGGTTGCAGTACAAACGATAGCACCGATGCGGGAATTTTCTGCATTCAAGTAGTCGGGTGGCAGCGAGAAAAAGGAAAGCCAGAGAGAACTGACTGCTCGATGTAGCATTTCCGGAGCCTAGGATGACTTGGAGAGGGGAAGTAAGGATCCGATACGTTCCTTTGACGAAAGTACGTCGACGAATCGAAAACAAAGACATTCACCAGTGAAGCAATGTCGTCTCGAGAGGATCTATTTTGAACTATGCAAAGAATTTATATATTTGAAAGAGCGCCGTTATTCTCTCGTATACTTCACGTCGTAATTTTTCCTGGCATAACCAAACCACAGCCCCGCAATAAACACCGCAATCGCCACCAGCACCACCGAGACGTAGTTCATCTTGTCCAACTCCACAGGGATCTGAAAGGGAAAGCAGTAGAAGACCAGTGCAACCGACGCCCAAGCGAGCACGACCAAGTTGGCCAATGTGCCGAGCTGAGACATCCAGAAAGGTCCGCGCTGGAACTCGGACCGTCCACGCCACAAGACCAGTGCGATCGGAACACTGTAGCTCAGATATTGCATCAACACGCCTGTCGCGATGAGCGAGTTGAAGGCCACTTCCGATGCCAAGTATAAGCAGCCAAACAGGGCGCTACATGCTGCTGATGCGATAAGAGACCAGATGGGCGTATAGAACGGTCGTTGCAGAACTATGCCCAAATATCTGTGAAGGGGGAAACCGCCGTCTCTGCTGATCGTCCACGCCAGGCGCGACTGCCAGATCTGAATGGACCACACGCATCCGGCCGTGGTGATGAGAACGGGGACCCAAAGACCCACGGCGAGTGCCTGATTGCCGCTGATGCGATAGAATAGGGCCAGGGCTGAGTTGTCGGCGGTGGGATCGAGAGTCGCAACGTTGACGAAGATGGAGACAATGACGAGCATCCCAGACACAAATCCCACAACACATGTCCACATTAATGCCTTGGGGATGTTCGTGGCGGGAGAGGGTATCTCCTCAGCCAGATGAGTCGCCGCGTCGAGACACGAGAGACTCCAATTGATGCCGCTGATGCCGGTCAAGAAAGAGACGCCATTGGGCCATCCCGTCGTGTTGATCATGTCGACAAAAAAGGCCTTTGGGGTCGGATGTTCCCGCGCGGTGGACAACATGGTGACGAAAATGGCAAAGCAGGACGCACAGCTGAAGAGGAGCATCAATGTCGAGATACTCGGCAACGCGTGCTCGAAGCAGGCGCACAGCATAGTGACGAGGTTGAGGAGCTGAAAGCCTACGAAACCCATCCACCGTCGGTAAACGAAATCAGGATTGAGCATCGAAATGATGGCACATGCCCCGGTGGACACGGACAAGCACGCCGAAGCACCCGTTGCAACAGCGCCCAGCCAGCCCATCACGGCGGTGCAGTATGAAAGACCGCGTCGGAAGCGAATGGGCGCCAGCTCGCTCACCCATATATATTGCCCGCCAGGGTGAGGCATTGCGGACGCGAGTTCGGCGAGCGAGATGGCCGTGGCCAAGGCAACAAAGATCATGAGGAGGAAGCCCCAAAAGAAGAGAGGCGAGCCGCCGAGGGGAATCGTGGACCCCAAGACGAGGAGCAGTCCGATGGATGTATTCGTCGTGCCATAACCCACGCCAATAGCCGAGAGTGTTCCGAATGGCTTCCGAGTCTGGACGGTGCGGTCACCGGTCTCGATGGCAACTTGTCGTTTTTCGTTGGCTTCGATCGCATTGGGGTTAAAGGAAACCCGGCTTTCTGTTCTTGATGTCGCCATTGTGCTGACAGACAGAGACTGTGCAACGACTCTGGACGTTCGAGTTGGCAGAGACTGACGAACCTTTCACGTCACGTCAAGAGTATCGACAAGGAACGGGGGTGTTCGTCTTAAGAACTGTTTCCTACCAGAAAATAATGATCCTTGTTTTTTTTTAAACATTCACAGGCAAAGGAAAGACAGACACACTGGACCCCCGAGATCCAGCGTATCATTTTCCCACAATAGTTTGCGTGACTATTGATAAGATGGTGCGCACTATCAAGCAGCCAGCCAGGTCAGCTCAAAATCCGCCATTTAGCATGTACACCTTTCCCGTGCCGTGCCGTTGCTGCATGTTCCAGAGTTTGGTGAGCATAGCAATCAAACTAGGTGTCTCGGTACCAGCATCACGAACGGATGTCGCCACCCCAGCGGCAGCGCTTATTCGCCAGAATGCTGCAATGTAACCTATTTATCTGCCCCCAGATATTGGTGCAATCCACCGACATCCCCCAGTCTTGAGGTCATGCGAGGTACCAAAACAAAACACAACCCATTGCAACACCACCCGTTCAGACCTTCCGTCCGGGCAGAAATTTTTGCGAAGAGGGGTCTTCGCCGGACTGAAACGCGAATACTAGACTTTGCGTGTATACGAGGTCTTGCGAGGTCAATCGCCGTGGTCACCTGAAGTCCGACCAGCCGTGGACAAAGTGGCGGAATTAGTAGCGCCACCTACTGAAGATCTTTCGTTCACTTTGCCCCGATTTGCTGACTTGGGACTGACGTTTTGGTGAGCACTATGTGATTAGACGCTCTTGGCATGTGCGCCTAAAGGGGGACCTGAAAAGAGCATAAAGAAAGACAACCTGACCCAAAAACGGCGGCAAACATCCCTTTTCATCGCACAAACTATCGACAAGACGTCGTCATCTATCGGCTTCAAAGTTCATCTCGAAAGTCGGCGAAATGAAACGTTGCCTCCAACTATGACGTCTTCTTGCGGCCCCTCATCGTCAATGTCGCCACATTCATACCTTTGCACGGAGTAAGTCCGTACATGTATTCTCTTTTCTGCAGATTATTCCGTACCCAAAAAACTGCGTCACGACCACCAGCGCGACCGCGAACTTAACCTCTGATAACTCCGGCCCCTCAAGTCTTCAACCGATTCCTGGTGAGAGGCCATCATCCTGTCCTCATGCTTGTACTTGCCCTTCCGTGGACGCTCGCTTGCCTCAAGGAAAAAGTAGTGTTTTGATTTCCAAGCATACGCCAATCTCCAGGGGATGACAAGGTCCCGTTTCTTGGGCCCCCCCCCACAACTTCCTGCAAGCTGTGCACTTGGGGGAGAATTCATGGTCAGGCTGAAGTGATTCTCGGGCAAAGTAATATCAGTCACGACTTCTCTCTGGCTGATGAAGTACAGAAAACATATGGAGTTGAGGATGGCTGTTGATACGAATGGAATGTAGAACACCGCTTGCCAAGGAAGGTTATGACAGGATGTATACTCCTGCGCGATGAGGGTGGCCTTGAAAGGAGCATCAAGAACTTCTTTCAGTGAGCTGATGGTTGGATGATCCCATGTATGATTGAACGGCGTTTGAACGGAGCCCATGACCAGTGTTGCGCCCATGAAGACAGCAAAAGCCTCAGCGATAGACGGCATATTGGGCGGGAGCTCGGGCTCGCTGAGAGCCAGCTGTGTCAAGATTCGATGATTGGCGCTATTGTCCCCGGCTCCGTGAGCACCGCCATTCATGTTGTTTGTCGTCGCCCACTCATTCGCTAGCCACTGGAGTACGAATTTAGTTGACGAGCGCAAGAATGAAAAGGCTCCAGGGAGTAACGAGACCGTGGGCCTTCGCTCGAAGCTTACCTTCCAATCTGGGGCAGTAGCCGGCATCAAGTTATCATCATCGAGAACACGATGATATGCATGGGTGTCTGATGGATCATCACAGTGAGAGTCGTACTCGATGCTTCCGGAACCCGAGACGTTGAAGCGCGTTGAGCAGTCCAGAGACAGCCAGGATCGCGCCTCACAGAGAGTGAAATTCTGACCGCCACTTCTGCCAAGAAGATATACGGCATCCGAAGGGGACACTGTTGTGTTTGATACGAAATTGAAGGGAGGGGGCAACTAGATGTAGAAGTTGGCATTCAGCAAACATAGCAAAGGTAATTGAAATGTGGAAAACGCCACGAAGACCTGAGTGACGTACCTTGCGAAAGACAGGGCGACGTCGCTTGTATTCCGGGCCCCATTTGAAAATATCATCAACTACGGTTTCATTCAAGTAGTCCATTTCCCCAGTGTCGGCAATGGTAGGGGAAATTTGGTCTCTCCAGCTATTGTCTGTGATTGACTCGTTACTATTCGGCCATGAAGCGTAGATCAATGGATCCAACTCCTTTCCAGTCAGTTCAACACACATGACGTTAACGGCCGGTGAAACGACGCTTGCTCGGATGTTGTATCCTCCCCTATTGGACAATTCGTCGGGTTGCTGAATCGAGTTTTTGGGTGATGTTGCAGCAGAGAATATGCCAGGATGCGGGATGGCCATGGTGACATTATTGACAATTCGATTGTATTTTTGATATTTGGCCGTCACGTTGCTGTTCCAAGTTTCTGTCCACGAACTCGTCATGGATATGTTGTGGTACAGCAAGTTTGTGCCCCTCGGACGGTGCGCCATGTCACTAGTCCCCAATGTCCCGTTTCCACGCAACTGACTCCACATCGATATGAAGGCCAGCAAGTCGCGATATGACTGGCCGCTCAATTGAACATTGAGGCAAGCTGACCCATCCTCAGCTTTGTCGTGAACTTTATCAGCGGTGACATCGCTGAAAAGATCAGGACACAGAGTCTTCACAAAGGCGACATTGGCATATGATGATCTTACAGGACCAACAAGATGAAGTTCTTGCGGCTGCCCATATCTCAATTTTGGCGCGACCAGAGCGTCCGAGGCTGTTGTATAGAACATAGCCGACAGAGTAGCCAACAAGGTCATACAGCCGAGAAGCCCTCGCATGTTGTATCTCAAGGCTTCAAAGTGTGACACGAGGCAGCCCGGTTGGGTGACCCAGTTGCGCAAGTCCATTTCAGCGAGTGTTAAGCCTTTCTTGGGAACGAGACATCGCTTGCTGAGCACTTGTCCCAGAAAAGCCACAAAGACTGTGCCAAAGGATATCTCGATCGACTTGGCAAGCAACGCAGTGATACTGGTGGCCGTACCAGGCGAGAGAAACCTCTCAGACGGCCCACGCGATGCGGATATAAAACGGCGGAGACCTGGCTGACAGATCGATAAGGCAACCCACAGATAGCTCAAGGCTGTTGAATATATGGAGATGAGTAAGATCCAAGATGGGGTGTAATGGTTCCGACGTGTCGTAATGTCCTTCTTGGATGAGCAAAATGTCGGTGGTTGACCTGATGCAAGGTCAGCCAGAATACTCTTTCTACCTTGATCAGCTTCTTATCAGAGCCTAACGACCTACCGAATTTCTCATTCAGTATTTCGTCGTCAAAGTGATCTGTAACAAGACGAGCAGTTTCTTGGCTTATCGACTGATCTTCTGAATTATTTCCTCGGCTGAGTTTCAATCGGTGAGCGAGTTGAGAAGCCCATAGAAATGACGGATATCTGGGTGACTGTACATGGGAGCTCGACGGGGAACCAAGCAGGTTGTGGCTAGGTTTCGGTGTGCTAGGCGTCGATGGGTTCGCTGCGAGAGGTGGCGTGGTCATGGCAGCTACAGGTTTGCGTCTCATGCTTGCGGCGCTCGACTTTCGGCTTCCTAAAATACCCAAAGGATTGACCGAATCAGTTGGGGACACATCCTTCTGTAGATCTGCAGGCTCCTTGCTGCCATCTGAGGTTTCGAGAGGTTGGTCATCGCTCAATTGAAAAGCACCAAATGTTGGAGTCTTGAATAATTCCGGAGACGGTGTGCTTCGAATAGTTGATAGTTCGAAGTGGTCATTCTCATCTAGTGTCTCTAGACGTGAAGCTTCATGCGCCATGGCAAGACGGAGCGTTGCGTCCCAGAGATGGATCAAAGAGGCTTGAGGAGATGCAAAGAATAAGTGGCCAACGGCACAATCAACAACATGAATTGTGGAACTTGAAGCTTTTGCTTGGCCACAAGACTGGGAGAAAAGACCGCTGCTCGTCCTCAAAAGGGGGCAGATCAAACCTAATATCTTTCGCCGGGTGGCTCCTTCGTCGAAGGGACGCAAGCCAACAGCTCCTGCCAGAGTTGCTCACATATCTCAAAGAGGACAACACAGTAGGCAACTTCGGGAACTAAAAACGGAAGCATGCAGCTCAACGCAAGCTACTTCTGCATCATGCATGCAATTTTTCCTACCGAGCTCGAGCGGACGGCAGATTGCTCCGCAAATTACCGCTATGGTATGACAGAATTGGCGGCAGCAGTGCGATAAACTCATCAAGGAGCGACGAGGAAGGATGAAGGGAATACAACGGACGCCCACGCCCAAGCAAGTCGTTCCAAGAGGCTGTTGCATGTTCCCGAAGGACGAGTCTCATCCATGTCGGCGTGTTGGTCTTGACGACTGCGCGCGTCCGCATCCATGCATCCCAACCACCTTGTTGATCCTTTGCTGCAGCATTTTCATTTCCTTGCCCTCTGGACCCGAGCCTGGTCTTTCCCCCTACCAGATCATGTGCTGGTCCTGTTCCCTGTCGAGAACGGCTAGTGCTCAGAAGTTGGAGTGTTGCAGGTCACCGACGACCAAGAATAGAAACCAATACCATGCAGTGTGTGAGACAGCAGCGTGGGATCAAATAGTCGATTGGTTGACTGATCTTGGCACGGCCGTCATTCGCTGCCTTCTGAGGACAGCAGGTCTAGACTGCGGCTGATGGCACAAGGTCCGTCATGAGCGGAACATCGATACCTTCCAAAGGATTGTAGCTATGGATGCAGTAGCTTGATGAAGTTGCGCAATATGCTGCGCCGTCAACGAGGAATTATTGTGTGAAGTCCTGTTGGGAGCGGAGTGAATCGTCAGATTTTTCCTGCATATGTAGATAGCTCCTGGATCACTGTTCTCGCCGATAGCAAAATGGTCGGGCGCGAAAATGGAGGAGAGTCATCGGTCGGTGCTTCTTGTGTGACCAGGCGGCAGGTCAGGTCTTGCGAACCTTGCCACCCCGATGATTGTCGGCATCCGGGTGTCCAGCCTGGTCGACAGGAGGATGTACTTCCTGGGAAAGACTTGGCAACTTTCGTGGCACATCCTCGCGACCCTGTCGCCGACGGAGATCTCGCATAGCCGGGATGACCTCTCGTTTTAAAATGAGAGACGGTTTTGCTCTGAGATTGATAAGAAGCTTTTGGCGTGTTTTGTCAAACGAGTGGCACTCCGCATTATGACTGAATGAGGCTCAATCTGGCGGGGGAGATGTCATGGATGGTCTCCACAGCATGAAGGAGGTCTGCATGTCGGACCAGTCTCGTTCGAAAAAGAGATGCGACACCGCAACGTGCAGGATTTCGGAAACATGACAACGGGTCCTGGACACTTGGGACTAATCTCTCGTACTGCCACGTCTTGAACTCCAAATATATGCGATGTTGCGTGAGTATATCTGCTACTCCATACGGAGTCGATGCCACCTTATCAGCTCTACCTCAGAAAGGTACAAACAGAATGTCCTCCCTTTCTCATGACGAGCAGACACGGTTCATCAGCAAGACCGGGAGCCCGCAGTAGGCCCAGTCCCTACGCAATGCAAGGTCATTCTGGCAAGTGTGACGCATGAGCAGGTGTGGCTGCTGACGCCCGCAAATAGCTGGACACAGGCAGTAATGTGCGAATGTTTTGGTTCGCCCTCGGGTGGCTGCATCTGCAAGCGACTGCAGCTGCGTTTTGAATGTCCGAAATACATGTCTATCGCACTTCTAGTCGTATCCAGGCACCAACGGACTGTTGCTGCAATGCAACGTTCCCCCAAACTCTACGTCTCTCACCTTTTTCGTCACCAGGAAAACCTGCTCGTATCGATGGCTTCAACCTTGCCGCCCTCCCCGTCGCTCCCAGCCGTAGCCACGTACAAGATGTTACTATCCGTGCTCTTCCTCCCAAACGCACACGACGTATCTCCTGGCACGTCAGAAGCACCCGATGCTCCCGCCACCACTTCCATGTGTCCGTTTGGCGAGACTGCAACGATTGAGCTGCCGGCATTGGTGGTGACCCATGCTGTGTCGCCAAGAAAAGGGCCGAAGGTGAAGTCGTCGGCGAGCGATGCATTGATCGTGGCCACGATCTCCACCTTGGCCCCAGGTGCAGTTGTTGCATCAGGGTTGACTCTGAGTTTGTAGAATATGTGATGAGGAAAATTGGTGAAGAACAGGTGGTCACCATGAAGGTGTACTCCGTTGATTCCAATCGGGAGGTTGGAGCCTTGGACAGGCTTCATCTCTGGATAATCTTGCGAAATCTGAACGGACTTGGAAGCAGTGTCGATGCGGTAGACGAGGCCATTGGATGAGTCTGCAGCGAGCGCCAGTTCGGGATAACCCGGCACAGAAGATAAGCCGTTGAGCAGCTGAGCATCAGGGACACGAGCTACGAGAGTAGGGTTCGGTGGATGGCCTGGTCTAAATTCAGTTGTGTACAGACGCCAGCTTCCCTTGATGCCATGGGTCGTGGTGAAGTTGCCGCCGACAAAGGCGAATTTGTCAGGCGAGACCTCGGCGATACCTAACAGTCCACTCACGCAGGGCACCGTGAACAGAAGTTTGACAGAAGGACGAGTGCTGTCCGGGTCGGTCACCTCGTACATGGAGGCATTTGGTGTGAGAGTCGTGAGTAGAAGGTTTCCATTCGGGCGAACCGCAATATTCTCAAGCCAAGTGCCTGCAGGAAATTGATGAACCAATCGATGAGGAAGATCGGTCTGAGCAAGAGCTAGGCTGAGCAGCGACCAAGTCGTTATCTGGGAGAATATCTGCATGATGTTGGACCGTGATGACGCCGCGGACAGGGTCCGACAACGCACTGGGGGACTGTCATTTTAACCCTGCTCGCCCTCCCAAGGGCCGGAAAAGACGCGGGAAACAGTACTCCGTACATGGCGCATGCTGGCCTGAAGCGTGGACGTCTGGCGAGAAGAAAGCCTTGGGATTCATGGTCCGGCTCAGCAGCAGCCGAGGGCGCAGGCTAGTGGAAATGACGATGTCACCGGCTATTGCGAGTCGCTACTTCGGATATTTCGTTCCCCCTGTTTAGCATCACTGTGGCGCGAGGCTAGGGCAAAAAACAGTTGTCTCCACCACAGAGATTATGGAACGCCACAAGCTGTTGTGAGCCGCTCTTCGTCCCGTCTGATGTCGTATCGACTTTTGCATGGCTTGGCTTAGCTTCGGCGACGTGCACGGAGTCTTGTTGAAGGTCTGTGAGCTGCACAATGTAGAAGAAACACAGCGGGCCGCGGACGATTGCGATGGGAAATTCCCGTCTAATTCATATCTTGAAGGCTCAAATTGATGTCATCAAAAGACATGCCAGACTTTCTTTCCTGGTCACTCTCCCCCGCACATGTGTTTTGTCGGGATCGCCCCAATTGCGGCACGAGGGAGTGTCCGGTCCACGCGGACGATCCTTTGCTCATTCAGCAATTTTTCTCTCCACAAACACTAAGACGATGTTGCCGGCCGGAACAACACAGATCGCTGTCATCGGTTGAAAAGAGGTTGCTGCGTCGCGACAATTGTCGGTTGGCTTCACCTGCATCACCGACATTCGGCGCCTTCGCCACCTTGCCAAAATGTCGTGAGCAGTCGAGCCAGCTAGAACATCATACGCGGCCCGAGGGGTTTCGCTAGACTGTATGACCAATTTGCCTGTTTCAATACTGCCTCCAATCAGTACATGTGGCGCTTGAGAAGTGACGTGTTGGCAGACTTATTGTCCCGTCGGGGCTCCGTGGACGGAAAGCTGTGCCCACGATCGATGTCCCTCACGGGCAATGTACGTCCTCGTACTGTCGCAGACGTTTCTGATCTTCCCTTTTGCCTCACAAACATAATCGCCAGGCCGTTTGCATCCTGCCCTGAGTAGTGCTTCCAGCTATTCGCGCTCGATTGGCTACGGATGACGCCAATTGTGTGTCTAAATCGCGGCATGATTCGTCTGGAACAGTTTCGTGAATTGCTGGGTCGGGTCCCATTTCAGGAAAGAGACGTTGCAGATGCATTCGCCAACAACGATGGCGAGAGCTTGGCGAGCGCATGGCCATAGTCCCGCCCCCTGGAGGACAGGACAGAGCGCCACAGGATCGTTTTCATCTTAAACGGTTTTCATGACAAAATCGAATGGCCAGACCGCAGGCCACAAGCTCCACGTTGGTGACTATCGTAAGCGCTGTCGATTGGGGATGCTCATGGTGTACTCACAACTTTGCAAACGTTGTCGTGCTTGCAGATACGTGAAGAATAGATCGGAAATTGTGCTTCTGAACTGAACCTGAATATAAGAGAGTCTCGTTGCTTTCGGATTGATCCTGAGCGCAAGAATTGCCACTGCAATGCTTCTTACAAAAGTCCATCGCAACGTACGTCGGGATAGAAGGGCTTACTTTTGGGATTGCATCAAAGTTTAGGCAGAAATGAAGCCACTCTCATGAAATTGTAGCATGAAACGTATCGCCAAATACTGCTACCGGTCCCATGCTTCACATCACATAAATCACGGCACATCGCAATCCATGCAAGATGACACAAAGCAATGAACAACGAATGCAGATCCTGAGGAATACAACATGATTAAAAAAAATTGCATGGCTCGCATCGTAGGCTAAGCCAAAGCATCGGTACGCCACCTGCCAATATTGTGACGTAGGCCTGCTAATCCTGCCTCTCCATGACCATGCCCCGGACTCTACCCCGTACGAAGCACAGGATAGTGACGCAACTCTGCAGCGCTCTATTGTGTCTCAAATCCTCAATTGTTGACACAACAGGCTTACTACATAGCATTGACATGTACTCCGTACTCCGTAAGTCGCACGGGTCCGGAGAATCAAGGCGATTCGGTGCATCTTGGCAAGACAGATGGATGATCGCTGGGCTACGGCCTGACGGGAGCCCGCTGAGATTAATTAAGCTGGCAGAAATGTACTTGACCAGACCAGACACGAACGGGGACGAATGTCACTTGTTCTCCCGCCTCATGACGGAGCAGAACCATGACCCTCCGGACGAGACGGCGACGATCCGTCCAGCGCCGGCCCTCCAGATACCAAGGCCGAGCAATTTTCCATTGGTTACGTGATACGTGCCAACCAGAGGATATTTGACCATTCCCACTGACGCGCGCAGCGCCAGATCATACTCGCGCGGCGTAATTCGCCGCTGCACCACGCATGAAACCCCGGATATCACCTTTGCCAGGACCAGACCCTGCAGACGAGACATCCACTCGGCGGCCGTCAAGTCGTCGCCGAAGACAATGCCGTCGCCCTTTCCGCTGCGGATCGGCTTGAGCACCAGTCCATGCCGCACGTGCGGACGGTCGACTGAGGTTTGAATGAGGGCTTTGAGCTCAGTAGATCCGGGCAGGATTGTTTCCACGACGCCGCTTTCAAGTGCTTCGGCTTGCCTCGTTGTCAGCACCTTGCGGGACACCAGACGCGGCACCTCTTGTCTCACGATGCCCAGTATGCGCTTGTCGTGGACCAGCAGCACGGTTCGCATGTCGTTGAAGCATCGCAGGCTGACCTGGCGCAGCATCTCCGGATCCAGCGCGGCGAGCTCCCGCTGGTGCAGTTCCAGTCCGACTTGTTGCACCTCCTCCCAAACCTCGCCGTTCTTGGCTACGAATCTCCAACTGTTAGGACGTGCATCTCGATGACCCTCGATCACGCAGCACAGTCGATAGCCACTCTTGCTTTGCGCATCTGGGAGCAGTCTGAGATCCGCCGGCGTGATCAGCCGTGGCTTGATGCCAAAACGTCTACGGACGACATCGATGAACATGTGGATGTCGATGCCCTCTTCGGCACCCTTAAGCAGGTGCAGAGGACAGCTGGGTTCGAACAAGCTGAACAACCCCTGCATGATCTACACCTGTCTGTCAGCTTTCGTCGAGATGCAACAAGGACAGTCATGAGTGTACCTCCTCAGGGTCGGTAACACCGACCAGCTCGTTCATGTCACCCTGCACAGTCCGGTTGAGCGCCTCCTGGCCGTACGCCTCATGCAGGAACCCATTGAAGCAAAAGCGCGCGTTGATCTCAGTGATGCAGTAGCTCTCCTCGTGATGTCCGTTCTCTTCAACCAGAAAGTCGGGTCGCCAAGAACCCAAACACTGCGAGAACGGTCGCATGTTGCCTATCGCCACTTGACTCTCGATCCACTGCGCCATACGGAATACATCAGCTGTAGTTCTTGATTTCTGTCTTGGCCTGGCAGCGAGGGTTTTGGAACTGACGTACCTGAAGTAGCTCCTCCTCTTCAGCCTCCAGGGGCATGCGTTCTGGAAATCGGGCTTCCTCGTCGCTCCACCAGCGCTGCACAATATCCTTTATGGCCACTGTCAAAGCTTCATGCAGAATCTCCATGCTCTGCTGGTGATGGCTGTTGACTAGCACAGGGCGCGGGCACCCCGTGGCGTAGGAGCCGTGGTGCCAGAGGTTTGCGGGACATAACTTGAGAATTGTCTCCTGGAAATGAGCCTCATCACGCGCGAAGGCGTCGACGTCAAAGGTGTGCTCGGCGACGGGCGCGTATTTGCCAGGACTGGCCCCAATAATGATTTGTGTGAGCTGGCGAGTGTGCATTGTGAACCATAGAGCTGTTGAATGTGAATGCTGGCTTCAAGAGTAGGCGCCGATAAGAGTCCTTCAAGCCTGCGAAGCTATAAATATTGCTTTGCTTGCGCCCTCCTCCGCAGCCCAACGAAGTAAATTTATGTCTTACTTCGTATCATTAATTTACTTTTCCCTCGCTAAGGGCATCACATCGATGCCTATTGCAACCATGTCTATAATACCGAGCCTCGGGGGCGGTCGGGGGCGGAGCCGGACGGTGGCATCGAATGGGCCAGACATCATGCGACTCGCTGAAAGGCACGCGATGTCTTCAAAGAGAGGGCAAGCTGGAGTTCGGACTCATTCATGCAAGCTCATGTGGTGGTGAATAAGTAGTCGGGATTTCCGAGGAGTCCCTTGGGGAGGCATGGTGGAATTATCCCATCTTATTCCGCCCATTATGCAACGCTTTTTGCGCAACACCCTTCCCCTCCGCCCCTGCGCGCCAAATTTCTCCTCTCACGCAGTCCGATGCCATGCCACTTTAGCCTCAAAACATCAGCTCAAAATTCTGGAAGCCCCCTGCCTTTCCTCCGCCCGTCAGCGTGAGCATGTCAGCGAGGTGGCGTCGCAGCTCGCCATCACCGGCCTGCTCAAGATCCGCCTTTGCTTCTCGGATGATTCGAGTGACTACCTCAAGCAGCTTCTCATCACCCTACATGAGCACCATGCCCATCGCCTACCCACCTCGCATAGTGCCACGCGCGGCTGGTTCTGGGATGTGCGGCCGAACAAGACCACCTTCCAGGCGGGGCATCACCAAGCACGATCCGAAACAATGAATGAATTCCCCTGGCATACCGACTGCAGCTACGAGAACCCGCCTCCGCGGTACATTGCGCTGCAGGTCCTCCAGCACGATCGCTGCGGCGGTGGCACCCTTTCCGTCATGAACGTCGACCACCTCAGTAGGATGCTGTCTCCTGCCACTTTAGAGATCCTGAAGGCCCCAGAGTTCCGTTTCGAGATACCGCCTGAGTTTGTGAAAGATCCGGAGCGGAGGCATATCACGGGCAGTGTCTTCGTGTCGAGCAACCAATCAAACATGATTCGCTTCAGAGAGGACATTCTCACGCCCTTGACGGACCGGGCTGGACGGGCACTCGAGGAGCTCAAAGCCCTGCTGCAGCAACAGCAGCAAGGGCAGGAGTGCTTGACAATTCATCTCAAGTCATCGGATCTACCCAAAGGATCTATTATTCTTATGGACAATCGTCGTTGGCTGCATGCGCGGAATGATATCAAAGACCCCGAACGTCACCTTCGGAGAGTGCGGTGGGATGCATGCCCCTTCGACAGGCAAGGTCAAATTGTCTAAAAGTGGCAATGCAGACGGACAAAAGAGTAGATAATAGCTGCACAAATCGATAATTGCGTACGTAGCACGGAGGACATGGCCGCGACATGTCACACCCGCGTGCATGGTCTTGGGTGATGGTGTTGAATCTATCGCAATCAAGCAGGGAACTTCGAGGTTAGCACACCACACACAGGAACGCAGAAGAATTGAAGCCTTTTGGCAGATAATGATGATGATCTTGATCTTCTTGTTGATTAATCTGAAAAGGTCGATTTGATGCCTTTCATAGCAGCCAAAGGCATCGCAAGATGACCCCTATCTTCGACTTTGCGATGCACTGCAATTTCATAGGACCCTCACCGATTTCGCGGCATCATAGGCCTCAAAGACGGCACGGGCCAACGGATGTCCTTTCGCTACCCAGGTCCCTTCCCACCAGCCGTGTCTCTCCTCAGCTCCTGCGGCCCGTTGATCAGCGTCGATCTCCCCTTGGCAACATCTCCAACTGTACCCCGCCAATTTTGTATTGTCTTGCCGGTCGGGCATTACCACATTGTCTCATCTCATTTCAGTCAAGAACCGAAACCTCTGCAGAAAGTGACACATGCATCTGTCCAAAGGGACCAACTACAAGAATGTGGTGCAAATTGGGGTTATTGGTCACGCGGAGCTTCGGTCCTTTGAGGCGATGCCGTGCCATGACTCATGTGTAGAGCCAATGGATCGGGCTTTCTGATCATCAGACATGCGAGAGACACCCGTAATTGGCTGATAGCATGTTCAGCGCCACCACGCTTTGCTACCGAGAAGCGAGGCGATCTCGACAGGTTCTTTGGAAGTCAAGGAGTCTTCGATCCAGTTTATTCGGCCGCCTAGCTTGCCGAGGCTTCATTGACTAGCATCTAAGTCACGGATTTGTTCAAACATGCATAGTTAAGTACATACATATGTACAGGGATGTGGTCTGATCGTATAAGGTCGAAAGCTCCACTGCCCCAGCAGCCGCAGACATCGCCGACACGAGGAGGTTTTCCTCGTAAGTTTGCCAACTACTTGAAAGTATTTACTCCATACCTGCTATTATACCTGCTATTGGATCGCCCCTCATGGCTTCCAATATGACGTTTTCCTTGGCGGATGTGCTGTCTGTGGCTAAGATGCATCCATTCTATTCCCGTGCCAAGTACCCGCCGGATGATGATACGATTCGGGCTGCGCGGGAGAAAGCTGCATTGTTTCCCGCGATGGCCGACTTGACGTCACACCCAGTGCTTCGCAAAAAACATCTGTGAGTGCTCTCGTTGACAGATGCAAGACAACGTGTTCTAAACACCCTCAGGTACGCCGTCATTGAGAGGCTCGTCAACGACACCAGCCCAGAGAACACGTTTCGCGAGAATGTCTACACAAGCATCACCGGTGGTGGAAGCGCCACGTCGAGACCTTTGTTCTTCGCGACGGACGCGCTCGAGAACCGTCGGCATAGAGCCTATTTTGGCGACTTCCTGAGGAAAACAGGTATAGTGAAGCGCGGAGACTGGGTTTTGACAACACACCATGGTGGCAATTTATACAGGTATGTCTGCCTCGAGTAGAACGGATCACACGGACCACTCAAATGTGCACAGATCTCTGGACTTGATACTGGAAACCATGGAGAACGCTGGCGCTTCTGTGTTGGCTGCTGGACACTCTCGTTCTCCTGGCGAAATTGTCCACCTACTGCAAGAATTCAAAGTCAACGTTCTCACAGGCGACGGGAGCCAAATCGTATCAGTTGTTCACCACGTATCAACTCTGACGGAAGGAAGAGACATGATCAAGCTAGACAAGATCATCTACACATCAGAAGGGCTCACTGCAGTGCAAAGAGCACACATCTGCACGGTCCTGGGCCGGGTCAAGATCTGCTCCGTGTTGGGTAGCGCAGAGGCCGGGCCGTACGGAGCGAGCAATCCCGATCTCATTCCTTCTGGTCCAGATGTGAATCACCACGATTTTATCATCGACACACGCATGACGCTGATTGAGATTCTGCCGCCCTCTTATTCGGATTCCGGGGTTGACTCGATCCCAGAGCTTCTTCCCGACGGAGAGACGGGTGTCATAGCGCAAACTGTGCTTACGCGTCTGCGCAACCCAGTCGTTCGGTACCTCACTGGTGATGTGGGATCTCTTCATCGTCTCCCAGAGCATGCCCGCTCTCTCATCTCTGAAGACGACTGGCCGCATTTCCGTATCCTCCGCCTACAGGGCCGCGACGCGCGCTTTAGCTTCATTTGGGATGGTGACAGCTATCAATTCGATACTCTGACCACCTTGATATCCGATTCAAATTTGGAGGTTCTCCAGTGGCAGGTGATTCTGGCTAAATTGGAGCCGTCGCTTGAAGTCGTGCTGGAAATCCGTCTGCTGCGCAAGTTGCAGACGGAGTGTGCCGTTCCTGGGGAGACAGTCATCGAATGCTTGAGGAATTTCCTCCAGGTTGATTCAACGAATGAGCATAGATTCAGAATTACCTTCTTGAACAACACTAGTGGGTTTGAGTTGAGCAAGACAGGACGGAAGGTCATCAGATTCGTGGACCGCTCTGCTTAGGGCGGGTCAGGTCTCCTTGTCGTCGAGGAGATGCAAACATGCGTCGCGGGGCCGCCTTGGTCACTTTTCCTTGGGGCTGGCGACTTCGGGTCATAATCATTCAACATCGCAGAATTTTCCATACAGTGAACTTATGGAAGATGAAGTCGCCTCATGTTTGCCTTTGCATTTTGCTGCATGCCACCAGACTCTTTGCGCCAAACCCCACCACACCACCCCAAAGTGGTTACGCCGAGCCGCAAGCTCCAGTGACGGATGAAATGACACGGCAGTTCTCGACCACCCCAATGAAAAAATCCCCATTCGCGTCTCTGTCGCATCGCCATGCATCACCAAATTCAAAGCGCCCACAGGCCGACCTATACGCCCGCGACGTAGGCGGTGCGCTCTGTCATGACTACCCCAGTGCCGACCGTGCCGTCCCTGAAAGAATCGTTCATCACTGCACAAACCACCTTGCTTTCACAACCCCTCGCCCCGTCACGTAACTGGCGCCGCGCCAACGACGCGTCCAATCAACCAATCCCAGCACGACTTGTCGACAACGCCCTCTTCAGCCTCGGGCAGACGATTCAGCAACACTGCCGACGTGTCTACCCCCCCCAGGCGAGCTACAATGTTGCCGAGCAGATCAGCAACTCCTACCTGCGGGACGCCGACGAAAAGGTCAATCGGCTCAAAGAGTCAGAAAGCAGCATCGGCCGAGAACTCGATCTAGGTAATCGCCCACATTCCCGGCCAGCTACACTGTTTGAAAGGTGAGGACCGCCTGCTAAGCAGTCACAGCTGCCGACGACTCGATCGAAGCGCTTCCTGCCACATGGCCGGTGGAAGCGGACGCCACAAATGACCCTGCCGAGGCACAGCAATACGAGGCTGTCGTGCAGAGATTGACCCTGCTGACCGAACAACGGAAGCAGCTGAGGCGTCGAGTGCAACATTTCCGTCGTATTGAAGCCTCCATTGGTGCCTTGTCCAGTTCGGATACCAATAAGATCCAGGACAATTTGGTGACACAAGGTGGACCTGTTGAACAAGAGCTGGACAAGATGCGCGTCCTGTTGGAGCGCGTGGCAGGTCGTGTCACCGCATTGCCTGAGAAGGCAGCAAATAGCCGAGATGCCTCTCGAACCGACTCCACGATCAATCTGGGAGAAATGAGCAAGACGAGGAAACGAGCCATTGACAACTTCCTCTCGGATTCTCGCGTTTTCCCTTGATGAACTACATGTACACGCTGAGTCCGAAATGAGCTGAAAACCGAGGTTCAGCCCCGAAACTTGCAGTCAATCCAGCGATTGCTCGATGCCCACATTGGCGGCACCTCCCTTGTGTGCGATGTGTCTACAGCCACATGCAGCACTTCGAGTCACAACAGCTTGGAGGTGGACTCGACCAAAACTAATTCGATCTCGGGAGAGACCTCTTCGAGGATTGGTCCGATCATGTGGAGTAGCATGGACTGTTTCAACCTAACGTCGTGCCAGACGCGGCAACTGCTTTGCCGTCATCTGATCAACTACTCCATAAGAAGCAAGTCCTGACGGGCAATTAGGTTGTGACACATGATGGAAAAGCGCATGTCCGTGGAATCTCGCATCTGTAGCCGTTCCGGATGGCATAAACTCCGCGACTCGCTCACTCACGAGTTGACGTTGAAATTTCACCGGGCGAGGACCTCCGTGACAAGTGCTCGAGTGTGTGGACATGGACAGCAACACCGGCTTGCGTGACGATCGGGAAATCAGGCATGCCCTTTGTTGGACAAGGCTAAAGCTCGGCATACCCTAGTAGAGGCAGGCCATGAATTTCCTAACACGCGACCTTGCAGTCATTGTGTGACGAGCATCATTACCCCCAGAAATGGCAGGTCATTCGTTAGTATATACATCACCGAAATCCTTGAATAGGCTTCGATGCGCCGCTCGCGTAGCAGACAGAGGACGCCCAGGACGGAGTATGGTTGCGACAATTTCTTTTATGAAGTCAGAATCGGAAGCAGGGGTACGTTCTGGTGCGTTTGAGGATGCGGAATCGTCATCGTTTCTCGGAGTATGCGGTGCTTCTCTAAGGATTCTGCGCCAATCAGGTGCATCTTGCAGCCAGTCGATCCTGTTTTCGCAAAAATTCCCTGACCAGCATTACCCAGGGGTACAAACATACAGCTTCAAACCGCTCCGCACCGGCGCTCTTCCGGCATTCCATGCCGTGTTCTCGATCCCTTGAGGCACGAGGATCTGTGATTTACTATGTGAGCTTGGGGCACCGTACTTGACGCCAGCGATGAAGTTTTGTCAACAGGGTGCTGGTCTCGTTGGGACAACAGCACCACCTGGCTCTTCACTGCGTCCATGGTTCGAATGCGTGCTGTCCCTGTTAAGGAATCGAGAGAAGCTGGTGTTCCCCGAGGCCATTCTCGATAGCCTGAGTCCACGACAAGCTACTTTGGGGGCAATAACGGAGCGTGTTGGCTCGCGCTGTTGAATTGCCCGGGGGCGGGCGGGGTGGTAAAATGCCAACGAATAAGCAGCTGGTGGGCGAGGACGTACGTGACACCACCTGGTGCATCGGTCCCAGAAGGCGTCTTCTGTCCCTGCTTCCTTGCTGCCTGCCTGGCCCGTGTCCCGGACTGTCCTGGTCGGGTCTCCAGAGGGCTGGCTGTTGTCGTCTCTGGTACAACATCTAAAACCATTGCTTGCCTGCAGCGATGGCTTGGAGGCCAAGGCTCGCGGCTAGTGCCACCCAACGGCCACCCGAGCACACTCGAGCCGTCCTGCGGTCGGGATTGGAGTTTCACGAGAACGTGCTACGCTTTCAGCTTGACTCGTCGTTTTCGCGTTTGCTGTCCTGTTGCTGCTGCTGCCTGCGCCACGAGACCGAGCATTCCTTTCGGGAAACTCTTTCGGGAAACTCATTCAAGCCGAGCCAACAAGGCGTTACGTCTGCCGATGCATTACCATGTCCTTGCTTGAACGTACCGCTTATGTGCCGCTTATGATCCGCTTGGCTTGGATGAAGAGCATCGAGACAAGAACGAGGAGCAAAGCAAGGGCAATATCCTATACTGTCCCTGAGGGCAGGCAGACGCCTGCCTCTGGTCCGCCCTCTCCTCAAAGTCCTTATACAAACGAGCAGAACGCCTCGAGGGCTTGTGAGCCGCTAAGCCCGGGCAAATGGTGCTTGTGTAGGTAGGTACACATGTGTACGGAGTAGAAATGCGCCCGCTCACCCCCAATACCTCCAATAGAAAGGCAGCCGATGGAAGGAAAGTCTCGGACTGCAGTCTCATCCTGAGGGTGTACGGATCCCGAAGCTCGTTGGCAGCCCATCCTTGATCCGCCCTGCACCTTTGGCGAGCAATGACGCGTATGGCGCTTTGCTTTCGCCTCGTTTATTATGAGCCATGAACGTTACCTTGACGTCGGTGCCGAAATGCGTGCTTTCTCCCGGTTGCCCAGGATCATTTTGCCTCTTCGCTTATGGATTATATGGGCAAATATCCATATTTGTTGCCCCTCTGAAGTAACAAGATACCAACGTTTCTGAACGTAAGAATTCTCAGCGTCAATTCTGTCGTGAGTGCTGCGAGGTCTGGGCTTGGCTTTGTCTTTGCTTTGCCCCCCGTGCTCCTTGCTGGCAACAACGAAGATGGCTGTCGACAGTATCATTATACTTCATCGCACCGCTGCTGACGAGCAGGCGGACCTGGAGCAAGCATGGGACAATTACAAGAATGAGGAATGGAAACACTGGCCGAACGAAGGCGCCGTAAGTCATGCGCGGAACCCATGCATCCCTCATTTCTCAGACAATGAGGCTGCCCAGTTCACTGAGCACCATATAGTTCGATGGTCTCGAAGAACATCGCGGCCCATTCAGACTTGAAGTTCAAGGAGCGATCCCATCGTGGGCCTGCGGAACTCTCTTCAGAACCGGCCCAGGCCAATCTCGGGTCGAAGACACGTCAAGAGGAACCCATTACGTCTCCCACTGGTTTGACGGCCTGGCTCATGCTCACAGATTCGACCTTGTGCCGTCGGGGGAAGACGAGGCGACTTGCTCGGTGACGTATGCGTCATGTCGCCAGTCGGACAAGACGGTCGAGAGCATCAAAAAGAAAGGTTGGCTCGCTGACGTGTCCTTCGGCCAGAGAAGTGACCCCTGCGTCGGCATTTTCGCAAAGTTCATGAGCGTGTTTGCCCCTCGGCAGGTGAACAACAATGTCGCCATTGTGCCAAACATGCCTGGGCTGGACAGCAGAAACAGTGCCGCAAGTGAAGGACGCGACGGCTCTGATGATGTGTTCGCCACAACGGATAACTCACTGCTTCAGCGACTCGACCCGAAGACGCTCGAACCTTTGGGCGAGGCCGCCCAGGAGAAGCTGCATCCGGACTTGAGGGGGCCTCTTTCGTGTGCCCATGCGCAGAGAGACCCAGAGACGGGCGACGTTTTCAACTTCAATCTCGAGCTGGGCCGATGCCCAACATATCGCATTTTTCGTGCAAACGCCCGGAACGGTACCACAGACATATTGGCTACGATCTCGGACAAGGAGCTGGCGGCGGCGTACATCCACAGCTTCTTCTTGACGCAAAACTATGTCGTCCTCTGCATCCCCAGCTCCCATTTTGGCTGGAAAGGGCTCAAAGTTCTGTGGGAGCGGAACCTCATTGAAGCTATTCAGCCTTTCAGCCAGGACGCGAAGTGCAGATGGCTGGTCATTGACCGGCGGCAAGGCCGGGGTATTGTAGCCCGATTTTCCACGCCCGCAGGCTTCTTCTTTCACAGCGTCAACGCCTTTGAGGAGGGCTCCAAGGACATGCACGGCCGGGAGGTGACCAACATCTACCTCGACTACGTCCGGTATCCGGACACAAGCGTCATGCATAAGATGTACTACGACGTACTCCGGGACCGGAAGGGTGCTGCCAGCAAGGCCATGACCGAGGGCGGACAATACGAGTCGGCATACCCCTATCTGGTCCGCCACAGGTACACTATGCTGCAAGGGCCGCAGACTCGCGGGAGCGCCTATTCGGACACAGCCGAGGAGGTGTTCTCTATCCCCGGCCCCCACGCCGGTGAATTGCCCGTCATCAGCCCTCTCCGGGCGGGGAAAGCCCACAGATACGTCTACAGTATTTGCAGCCGCGGGCGAGCCATATTCATGGACTCGATTGTCAAGACAGACGTCCAGACGCGGGAAGCTCTCATATGGAGTGGTCCGCGCGGCCACTCGCCAGGGGAACCAATTTTTGTCCCCAAGCCCGGAAGCACGGATGAGGACGACGGCGTCATACTCAGTCTCGTCCTAGACAGTAGTTTGCAGAAGTCGTATCTGCTGTGCCTGGATGCCAGAAGCTTGGAAGAGCTTGGCCGCGCCGAGACCACCTTTCCTATTGCTCTAGGCTTGCACGGCATCCATATGCCTGCGTGCGACAAGCCATAGGGAAGGGCTGTAGTAATATGGGTACATTTTCCCCTGCTTTTTTATTTTTAATTTTTTTTTGGAAAAAGAAAAAGGCGTTATGACATTGTAGGGAAGATATTCAACGGCGCGTACTATTCATCCGCGTCGATCGTGTTCGTTTCGTTCCTGATGATCATAGCACGTTGGAGATCTGCTGCGATGACTCGCCCGCGGTGACAAAATGACCCCAACCTAGGGCCTTGCGAATGCACAATGTGGCCGGTGAACAAGCTCGTCATTTGACGGTTCCAACGTGCACATAAACTACAAAGCACCAACAGCGCATAATAGTCCAAGTCTAGTCGCTTGCCTTTTGCTCGCTCATGCGCACTGACGAAACCCAAATGTCAGAAATGCATGGCCAACGTAAAGTCAGATGCAGACGAAATCAGCGCGGCGCTCTGACGTCGCGCCCTCAGGAAAAGAATTTGGGACAGATCACGATACAAATTGATGGCCGTGATGCCTTTTCATTGAAGTCTAGGTGGTCATTGATTGGAAACGACGGCCGAGACTCCCCGCGCCCGCAGGACAGGCCCCGACTTCATGCATCATGCCGCACGCGCGAAGCGTCTCTTCCCTTCTCGTCTGCTCCAACCCCCAATCCATGCACGTATCTTTCGGCGACATGGTCGTGATGCTGGACCTGGTCACGACGGGGTTTGCCCATCTGTCTGTTACGTTGCACACTGAGATGGGTAAGCCGGCCCGGCGGAAAGTGTGGGATATCACGACGTGAAGGAGGGCATCATGATCAGTCTGCATGTCGAGGACGGTGATAGGCCGGGATGATGCGCGAGATTCAAGCTCGTTATTTCCTGTGGTTTCCTGGAAGGAAGAGTGTGCAACGCATCAAGAGAATCCGATGCGCCACGAGCGAACTCCCCCGCCGTGAGAAGCGAGGCCTCGATGCCCGTCAATCGTTTGGAATCTAGACGATAGGTCTAGGCTAATTGCAACGGGAAATTCCACTGCAGCCGAGGACGTGTAGTCTCGACAGAATTGAATGAGATATGGTTTCAGAAAACTACTCGGTAGATGTTTTCCTCCAGTACCTACTTTACTCAAGTACTTGACTTATAACATAATTACGCTTGCTTTCGTTACAATCGTGCACCTCTGTGATGTGTGCAGGGTAGTGTACTACTCAAGTACCAGACCGTACTGTAAAGTAGCGATGAAACGAAGTGCAAGATTTGCGCTATCCAGGCCGAACTACAGGGGCCGGGGGTCGAAATACGCGCCTGCGCAAGCCTCAGTCGCTCCCTTGCACGGCGGTGCACTGCAGTAACACAGCACAAGGCTGCAAACGACTCGAAGCGCTCAGTACATAGATGTTTGGTGAAAGGATCCTTGCGCACAAACCATACAAAAAGATGCAAGAATGTAAGCATGACGCTCCTCATGATGATACCATGGTTGACAACAAGAATCTTATCAAACTACAGTACTTGACAGCCCTCCAGTCGCGTAAAGGCTGGATCCAACTCCCTCCCAAGGTGCATGCATGCATGTGGGCACGCAACGTCATGTCATGCATCTGAAACTACACGGCCATGCAGCGGTGCTCATCGCGCCTCCAACCGAGTCATGCTTTCCTTGGACAATCGGTCCCCGCGTTTTTTTAATATCATCTCTCGATGAGAAGAGCTCGGAGCTATGTGCCCATCCGTAGGTGCCCACACTTTTGGCGCGACAGCTCCATCTCTCGGAACGCAAGTCTTTGGGCAAACGTTGTCATCACAACAGAGAGGGGAGAGCAACAACAACATTAGGAAGCTGTCACTCATCATACGACACCATGGCCGATATCGATGTCGAGGGGGTGCTCAAGAAGCTGACCATGTCCGAAAAGGTCGATCTGCTGGCAGGTGAGTCGCCTCGGGAACCGCAATACAGCAGCTTTGACGCTGTGCTTGTGTCGGTCTCGCCTCACGCCGCCTATTGACGCTTTCTCACCCGCCAGGATCCGACTTTTGGCATACGCAAGCTCTTCAAAAGCACGGCATTCCAGCCCTTCGCATGTCGGACGGCCCCAACGGAGTACGAGGCACCAAGTTTTTCAACGGCGTCCCGGCAGCGTGCTTCCCTTGCGGCACGGCCCTCGGTGCCACCTTCAACCAGCCACTGCTCGAAGAGGTGGGCAAGGCCATGGGCCGTGAGTCTCTGGCCAAGAGTGCGCATATCCTACTCGGTCCGACCATCAACATGCAGAGGTCGCCGCTGGGCGGCCGTGGCTACGAGTCGATTGGCGAGGACCCTTTCCTCGCTGGCCTGGGCGCGGCCGCGCTGGTGAGAGGCATCCAAAGCACAGGCGTCCAGGCCACAGTCAAGCACTTCCTGTGCAACGACCAGGAAGACGGACGCATGGGAGTTCAGAGCATCGTGACGGAGCGTGCCATCCGCGAGATTTACGCCCTGCCCTTCCAGTTGGCCGTGAGGGACGCCCGGCCAGGGGCCTTCATGACGGCTTACAACGGCGTCAACGGCACCATGTGCAGCGAGAACCACAAGTACCTCGATGGCGTGCTGCGCAAGGAATGGGGCTGGGACGGTCTCATCATGAGCGACTGGTACGGCACGTACAGCACCACCCCGGCCGTGACTGCCGGGCTCGATCTGGAGATGCCCGGCCCCCCGCGCTTCCGTGGCGAGGCTCTCAAGTTCACCGCATCTGCCAACCGGCCCTTCTCACACGCCATCGATGACCGGGTGCGCGCCGTGCTCAAACTCGTCAACAAGGTCGCCGGCCTGGGTATACCCGAGCACGGCCCCGAGAAGGAAGCCAACAGCCCCGAAACGGCTGCGCTGCTTCGCAAGACCGGCAACGAGAGCATCGTGCTTCTCAAGAATGAGGACAACTTGTTGCCTCTGCAGAAGGACAAGAAGACGCTCGTCATTGGACCCAACGCGAAGACGGCCACGTACCACGGCGGGGGGTCTGCTGCCGTGCCGGCCTACTATGCCGTTACGCCGTATGATGGCATCAGCGAGAAGCTCGGCTCTCAGCCCACCTACACTGTGGGTGCATATACTCATCGTTTCCTCCCACTGCTGGGGCCCCAATGTACCGACCCTAATGGCAACGTCGGGGTGCGGTGGACTGTGTACAACGAGCCTCCCGGATCAGCCAAGCGACAAGCCATCGACGTGCTACACTTTAGCAAGACAGACATGCACCTGGTGGACTATAGCAACCCGAAGCTGGCAGACGTCTGGTATGCCGACATGGAAGGGTACCTGACCGCCGAAGAGGACTGTGAATACGAGCTCGGCGTCGTCGTCTCCGGCACGGCAAAGGCCTACGTCAACGGCACCCTGGTCGTCGACAACGCGACCAAGCAAGTCGCCGGCGACGGCTTCTTCGGCGCCGCCACCCGCGAGGAGCTTGGCCGCCTCCCCATGAAAAAAGGCGAGACGTACACCATCCTCGTCCAATTCGCCTCCGCCCCAACCTTCACCCTCAAAGGCGACACCTACGTCCCCGGCCACGGATCCCTCCGCGTCGGAGGCTGCAAAGTCCTCAACGACCAGGACGAGATCAAACGATCGGTCGATCTGGCCCGATGCCACGACCAAGTCGTCATCTGCGCCGGTCTCAACTCCGACTGGGAGACCGAAGGCGTGGACCGCGAGAGCATGACCCTCCCCGGCGTACTTGATCAGCTCATCGCGCAAGTCGCCGCCGCCAACCCCCGCACAGTCGTCGTCATGCAGACCGGCACACCTGAAGAGATGCCGTGGCTCGACGCCGTTCCCGCCCTCGTCCAGGCATGGTACGGCGGCAACGAAACCGGCAACTGCATCGCCGACATCCTCTTCGGCGACGTCACCCCCTCCGGCAAGCTCTCCCTCTCCTTTCCCAAACGCTTGCAGGACGTGCCCTCCTTCCTTCACTTCCGTGCCGAGGCCAACCGCACCCTCTACGGCGAAGACATCTACGTCGGGTACCGCTACTACGAGTTCGCCAGCCGCGACGTCAACTTCCCCTTTGGCCACGGCCTGTCTTACACCACCTTTTCCTTCTCCCATCTCAGCGTGACGCCGCGTGAGGGCCGCATCGTCGCTTGCTTGAGTGTCAAGAACACTGGGTCCGTCAAGGGCTCTGAAGTCGCCCAGATGTACATCCAGCCGAAGCAGCCCGCCAAGGTCAACCGGCCGGTGAAGGAATTGCGCGGCTACGCCAAGGTCGAGCTTGAGCCCGGCGAGACCAAGACGGTGGTCATCACAGAGCTGGAGAAGTATGCTGCAGCGTACTGGGACGAGGAGCGGGACCAGTGGTGCGTCGAGGCGGGTGAGTATACCGTCATTGTGAGTGACAGCAGCGCCGTCCGCAGTGGCAAAGCCGTCATTGGGTGCTTCACCGTCCCAGACACTTATTGGTGGAGTGGCATTTGATTTGTCGTAGATGGACTGCTGGGCACGGTTACGTCGGCTCATGTTGCGTTGCTTCTGTATCCTGTTCTGTTCACTGACTGCAGCGGGAGAGGGGGGGGGGGGGGAGAGGATTTCTGGAGGCTTTCTCCGGATTGCGACATCAGTAGAGACTGTAGGAGCGATGAAAGTTAGTAATGATCGATTGATCATGTTTCTGACAGGTTCCGACGCATGGTACGCGATGCACCGCTCGAAATCTCCCGCATGTGAAAGAAACGCAGCAAATGGCGGAAACCCAGCGAGATTCGCACCGTCATTCGCACGCTCAAGGCGACCAGCACATGCCACGGCAGCCCTCCCAACTCATTTCGCACGCCGCATGCCGAGATGCTCGCCATCCAAGGAAGGGCAGTGAGTGGAAGATCCTGAGCTTGGGTCGGACGGCATTCCATGATCGTGTGATCAAGGGCCTCCCAGAGCGGAGAATGAACCTCGAGTTTGCGTCATTTACGCCCGTATAGCAAGAGGGTGTGACCAAGGGGACAGTGGATAGAAAATCATGAAATGTGTATCGTACACGGCGGTGTTGGACCAGGGCCGCAAAAGAGATAAGATCAAGCGACGAAATCTGAGAATCGAAATTCGTTTCGCACAATTACTTTCTATAGCTTTCCGACTGTTAATTTTGCCAAATGGAATTGTTTGTACGTCGCGGAAGAAAAACCCCCAAATTCTTACTTTTGTTGGTGCTGCAATTGCACCATCGAGCTCCTGATGGCACGTTCATTACATGTCCGTTACAGAACAGCGCCCATCAACACGCTCGCCGCTATTCTGCCCCCGTACACCGCCTTTTTTTTTTCCCGGTTGCCATCACGCAGCCTCTTTTACTTCATCTGATACATGATTCACGGGCAGCCGAGCAAGTGACTGCACTGGTCTGAAACCATAGCTTCGAGAATTGCGTACAGTCATCTATCATCGGAGCTAGCGCGTCGACCCAGCTTCGCGAAATGACCAGTAGCTGCTCATGCTCGTGAGACCCGGATGCAGAGCCTTCGGAGCCGCGGTTAAGCAAGCTGTTGCCGCCATGGCAACACTCGAGGCTGAAGCGCCGTCGTCACCTTCGCAGCCCTCTACATCAGGGCCTGCGGCGCGACAACCAGTCGAAACTGGTGACCAACCCCATGGCGGCTCGAGTGCGTTAGTGCCCAAGAAGAAAACGACTTCGAATGCGCCCATCATCACACCCATCACTTCTGTATGGCCGCCGCCGTACTATTTTGAAGATGATTTGCGACGCGTGCGGCCGTACCATTTTACGTACAATACATGGTGTAAGGAGCGGTGGCGAGGCAGGACCTTGGTTGACATCTTCGAGTCCGAATTTCGAGACCGTCCGGCCGAGTACTACAGAAAAACAATGGAGAAGGGAGACATTTTCGTCAATGGAGCACAAGTCGGGCCGGACTATGTCTTACGGAATGGTGATATGATCTCTCATACCCTGCATCGGCATGAACCTCCCATTACCTCTGATCCGGTCGGCATTATACACGAGGACGACGACATCATTGTCATCAACAAGCCGTCTGGGGTGCCGGTGCACCCTGCCGGCCGCTACAAGTATAACTCTGTTCTGGAGATCATGAAGGCCGAAAGGGGCGAGCACTTCATGCCATATCCCTGTAACAGGTTGGATCGACTGACGAGCGGCATCATGTTCGTGGCAAAGAGCGTCAAGGCTGCAGAAGCGCTGGGAAATCAGATCAAGGCGCGGACGGTCAGGAAAGAGTACATCGCGCGGGTGATTGGCGAGTTTCCAGAAGGCGATGTTGTCTGTGATCAGCCTATTCTCGCCATCTCACCCAAGCTGGGCCTCAATCGTGTTCGGGCCAACGGCAAAAGCGCCCGAACAGTATTCAAGCGACTGGCCTACTACCCGGCGACTGGCCAGAAAAACACGCGTGGCAGACTCTCAGCTGTTGAAAACTCGGTAGACGATGAGCTGTCCAGTCTACACATCGCGGCCGAAGATACAGTCCAAGGCAAGCCTTGGGCTAACAAGAGGGGTTACTCCATCGTGCGCTGTCTTCCAGTGACAGGACGAACCCATCAGATCCGGGTGCATTTGCAGTTTCTTGGACATCCTATCCAGAATGATCCAATATATGCCAACCAGCGAGTCTGGGGCTTCAATCTGGGATGTGAAGACGCCGACGGAACCAAGACTTCAGATGAAGATGTCATCAGCAGATTATCCCGCATGGGCAAGGAAGAGGTGGCACAGGCTGTCGTCTACTATGACGAAATGATTGACAAGTACGAGAAGAAGCGAGCAGAGAAGATGACTGGCAAAGTGTGCGATCTGTGCGCCACGCCGTTATATTCTGATCCAGGCTTGCACGAGCTCTCGCTGTGGCTTCACAGCTTACGGTACGAGGACTCTGGCGGCGCGTGGTCCTACAAGAGCGATCTACCTAAATGGGCGTTGCCTCCTGAAGGAGTTGCTGGGCCTACGACGGTCGGTGGCATGGAAGAGTTGGTGAAGGCCGTGAAAGAGGAAAATCCTGAAATGTCGGCATCAACTCATCACGCATCTCAATGACAGAGACGAAACAGGCAGGAGCGCTATAACGGTGCCCTCTGAGGACAACTATGCAGCAGCCGTTTGGGCCCCAAGCAGTGATGCTTCCTAATACCTTCTTCCGGCAGTAGTGTGCGCATGAAAGTCAAGACTGCCGGCAGTCTCAGCTCGTCCATTCCGAGTTGATATTGTTACTCTTACGAGGGAAGTAGTGGAGTGACAGGCACGCTCTCTTCATTTTCTTGGCGCGCTATATGACTGGATCGCGGAGAGCGGGAAGGGAACGCTTCATTGATGGACGGCCAACCCCACGCCATCAAAGTCTGACAATATTTGTTCCTGCCTGAGATCTCGGATCCCAGGGTTTTGGGACTTGGATGCCCAGTGGCCAAGTCTCATCCCACCCCGCCTATTGTTTGGCACGGGGTGCTTGGTGCTCATGATATCCCCAGTCGTCATGATCGTAGCGGACTTTGCCATCTCGGTAGAGACTGATATGCCGGACGGAATCTAGAGACCGACATCCGCTGTCCCTCGGTCTCGGATCGGAAGTCAAACGCACTCGTGCCGTCATGGGGATGCAGGCTCGGACTGTCTGCTCCGCCGTCTCCTCACGCCAGAGCTGCTTCACGATATCGCAAAGACTGTCTCGGTTGCCTCGGCGAGACCGAGGCAGGAAGCGTCATCTTGGCCGTGACATGCGGAGAGCGTGTGGTCGGCAGCAGTGACATCAGAGGGGGCGTGCAGGAGCTGAACGAGGCTGCAACATGGGGAGTCAAATTTTCTGCGATGCTGAAAAAGAGCTGGTGTTCCGGTTGCCGATGCGCGTCTGCATCCGTTTCCAACCGCAAATACTCCGACAAGCCATCATGCGCACCTACCACCATCAAGTCCCCAAAAAAGGAGAAGAGGGCCGGGAGGGGAGGGGGGGTAAGACCCGACCCAGCTGATTTGTTCGGAGCCCGATGCAATGAGCATCAAGCATCCGTCTGGCTCGGCGCAGCTTCTAAGCGAAGATGACTTCGCGACGTGTGGTTGCGTGCGTGGTCGGCCTTGGCAAAGGTGTTTGATGGGCACATTTTGCGGTCGGCTGCCGCGGCTTTGGTCACGTCCGCTGCAGCTTGCTTCCCCTTCCTTCGGTCCTGCCCTCCTGCCGGTAGGGCTGCCTCCCGAAGCGGAGCCCCTTCCTTTCCCACTCCTACCTCCGTCCCTCCCTCTTCCCACCCATTCGGAAGGATCACGTTACCAGGGACCGAGAAACGCCACTGAGATCGTGGTTGCAGCTGCTACGATCTGCTACGTGGCAAATAAATGAAGAATGAGGAACGAGAAAAAAATAGAGGAGAAACTGGCACACCCCAAGAAAGAAAAAAAAAACCTGGCCCTGCGGTCGCCCAAGTCCGTCGGACTTTTGACTAACCCCATCTGGCTCAACTGCAGAAGAAAAAAGCACGGGACCTCGGGCGGGCGATTTATTTTCGTCGCTGTCATGACGACCTCGCATACTCGCAGCCTTACAGGCCCCTTCGGCGTTGACGAAGGCGCACGTGGAACAATGCGCATCCGGGTCGCACGTCGCATGCAAGGAAGTGCATCGGGACCCGGCGAGCACGAGATGGACGCGAGCGCTGGCGTTGTAATCTCATGTCAGAGGGCAGACAAGCATGTTACAAACGAGATGCCCAGCTGGCGCGGGACGATGCGGTCCCCGTGTCGCCGGTTTTTGGCTGATGCATGTAGGTAGTTCACTCTCACGCTGCATGCGCATCTCGTCCTCGTTGCCGTTTATCGTAAATTTACTCCGATGATGGTTCCAATATTGTTGCAGGTGGCTGCAGCGACTCGCAGCGAAGGTGCCGGGATTTTTGAATGCGATTGGCGAGGACTGGGATGCATGGTGGCAACGTGGCGAGTTCACCTGCTTCGTCTGCCCACGTTCAGTGGGTTGCCAGTTCTCGGTGATGACGCATCTTGCATCGAGTCCCTCCGCGCATCAGGGGAAAGGATACGCATCAGAGGAGAGGATACGAAAGATTCTAACGAGGTCTGGTCTGTTGTGCGAAGACATCACATTGGTTTTACCCGGTAGAATCATTCGGATCACAAGAAGATGAACAAGGGGCTTTGGACCTCATTCCTTCCTTCCTCTTCTCTTCTTCTTCCTCTTCGTCTACTGCTCCTTTATTTCTCTTGGAAAAATACATTGGATTCATGTAGACATATGAATGTCCTGATCTGCTGCTTTAAAGTCCATGTACGTGACGATTAGCCCGCCCCACGGTGATAAATGCCAAAATCCGAGGACCCCTTCACAGCCACACTCGTAGCGAACCAACGCAACACCACCACCACCAACCACAATCCAACTGCATGCCAGAAACACTCCAAGAAAACCCTCCCACCGCGCAAGCGCAAGCGCAAGCGCGCCCTACGTTACGCAATCTGATCAAAACAGCCCCATCACTGGCAATGCCTTCATTGTTTCCATGAACCCATCTACTAGTCTCGTCTTCAATAGAATGTTCGGCGTGTCCGGTTTGAGCCCGCTGGAAGCCACGCTGTCATGCACCGCAGCAGGTGGACCAGGGGGGGGGCCGTCACCTCTTTGCTCGTCTCGCTCGTCTTCAGACGAGACGGTTGTCTAGACAGTGGCAAAGAGTCCGCCACCATGACGATCCAAAACCTTCGCTGGCGTATCTTCACCTCGTTTCATGCGAGACAGGACATTTCCCGCCCCTAGCCGCCGTGTGGCACAGACAACGGGGAATGCCGAATGCTTCGACAGCGTCGAAAGAGAAATTGTAGCAGACAAATTACGTGGTCTGACCAAAAGAGGTAGCGAACAAATCTCTAACGCCAAGTCTGCCTTGTCTTTGGACAAGACAGAAATGAACCCCCCAGCCAGCGGATGGGATGGAGGGATGGGTGGCCCCATAGCTTCTAGAATGCTGTCAAAACGCTTGGACGAGAGGGCAGGACCAGAAAATTATGGGGGTCCCTCATGCAGCCCCCCCCCCAAAAAAAACGACGTAAAAAAAGATTTCAAAGAAGAAAAACCGGGGTCACGTCGTCTGGAGATCCGTCATCCTTGGCCCGCAAGAAAGCGTGTGCGGTAATGTAGCAATGGCCTCTCGTCTTATGCCTAGGATCACTCTTGTTATGTTTTCCCCCCTCCCCTTCTTATGATCTGCTATTTGCTCTTTTCGCCTCTGCCTCGTAAGCTGCCCCCCCC